>JAZGTJ010004173.1:16986-31552 GCA_036877575.1 Botia almorhae | reverse complement strand
CCCCACCCATTACCCCCAGTGAACAACGCCCCTTTTCAGAAAGTTTTTCAAACCAGAGGTGTGAAAAAGCACCTCTGAAACAGGGGGGTGTTGTGACCCTTTAATGAATGTTGTTTCATTGAGTAGGAACTAGGGTATATTAGGGGTAAACTTTCCGACAGCAGCTTGCGTGTACTAAAACCTCTCTGTTCCCTGTATCTGACTCTGCATGCAAAGGAAGGAGGGAAGTAATCACAGCCAATTGGCAACTTTAAACTTATCCTGCTTAAAGTTGAAAAAGTTAGCCTTGATTATACTGAATAGAAACGGCTTATCACAGGCATACAGTTTATTTGCTCAAATTCTGTAAATCAACATATGGTTTTAAAGGTTGCTTTATTTAGGCTACGTCAATGTTAAACAAAATTCATAGCAAAATGTCTCTAGACATTGGCATTGCAATTGACTTGTAGTTAAACAAACTTTTAAAAGAACTTGTATCCCTTGTCCAGCTTCACTTTGTAATGGTAATTCACCAAGTGAACCTCATATTCTTGGCAAAATTTTGACAAGAGGATGTCATCCGATGTGCCGGCGCCACTAATTTGATAGCCAAATCGGAAAAAACGATACGCTGCTTCGACAAGCACTTCCGTATATCAATTCCGCTGCGATAAAGGTCTATTTACAATAAGTATTACAATCTAAACTAAGATTTCCGTAAAACGTAACCATGGCAGTTTAAAAGAATATACAAAGTTAAATGAATACTTGTTTATATCCGAACTGTAACAGACTGTATGAATCTTTCATTAATTTGTGATAACCGATTTTCAGACAGGTGTCGGGACGGCCTCCTTCTGGGGTCCTCGCTTGGTGGAGACCCAATTTCTCAAGGCCTTTATATTAACCCAGATGAACTGTTAAATGTTGCTGGAGATTTCAATCATGCAAATCTCAAGTCAGTGCTTTCTAAATTCCATCAATATGTGGACTTTACAACGAGAGGGAAAAACGTGCTGGATCTTGTTTACACAAACATACCCCACGCGTACCGTGCGGAGCCCCGCCCCCACCTCGGCTACTCAGACCACATATCTGTTATGCTAATCCAGCATACAGACCGCTAGTCAGGCGCTCGAAACCGGAAGCAGGTGAAAACCTGGCCAGCAGGAGCCATCTCTGCACTTCAGGACTGCTTAGAACACACTGACTGGCACAACTGACGGCGATGTGCGGCAAGTGTATTTATGACGTCACCGTCTCCAACCAGAAACCGTGGATGATGAGGACATTCCCCACACTTCTTGTTTGCACTGTTTTTGCACATCTGACATTCCCCACCCTTCTTGTTTGCACTAATTGTTTTTTTGCACATCTGGCTGCCAAAACCACACCTTTACATTGTTATACACTTATGTATACTTATGTTTACATTTGTTACACTGTCTTGTGCACTTTATGTATATACTTTGTTTTCTTTATGTAGCCCTTATGTGTGTGATGTTTAGTGTTTTGTTTAGGTGCCTTGCTCAAGGGTACTACAGTTGCTACCTGCAGCGCTGAAATTGAACCAGCAACGTTCTGATAACAAGCCAGACTCCAAATCTAACCAGTAGGTCACAACTGCCACAATTAAATACAATTCAACGTCATAAAAACACTATAAAATAATACAATAAACATTCATTTAACAACATGATGTAACATTAAATCCAAATGAACATAAGAATGTAATAAATTTATATTAAAAAACAATTTACAATACTAAGATTATGATCAGTTTATGAATAATATGATAAACATTACATGTTTACATGACCCAGGCAGACAAGACATGGCAAAATGGCAGAATTGGGTCATAAGACTTCTGTATGAAACAAGGCAATACATTAATTTTATTATATTCTTAAAAATAAATTTTATTTAGTATTAATCATTGAGATGCCTCTCTTCATGTTTACTGGTGAATTTCCCTAATACATGCTTGGCCGGATTTGGTATGTTGGAAAAGGGTTTCTGTAAAACAGATGACAACATGTCTGTAAACATATGTGCACAGAACAACAAAAGATAGGCAGAAACATTCTATGTTCCCTGAGTTTTGTAACACTTGTAAGTACACTAGGTTACACTTGTAACCGTGTAAGTGTATTATGTCATAATGGTGTAGGCAGGCAAAGAGCTTCTGCAAAACATAGACAACATGTCAAAAATCAGTGTCAGCTGAGCATGTAGGGAAAAAGCAAAATACTAGGCAGTTCTGTTGACATCAAATATGGGGCCCTGTCATATATTTAAATCTTTATTATTATTATAAGATAAATGCTGATTAATTATTGATAATTAGTAAACCACACAAAAGTATATATTTGATGTGAGGTGGAGTTAAGGAAACCACCCCCCTTTAGTCCCCCGTATTAGACCAATGTGGGGTCCAATATCTCAAGTCCCGTCTAGTTAGGTTACTACGGAGAGTGGTGAAAAAATTCGAAAAAGTTCCTAAAAATTCTGGTCCCCATGGAAGGGGCTCTCCCACCCTCTGCTCACAGGAACCTCTGGTGGTCAGCTTCAGCAACTGCTTCTCTTACTTAATTTGGTTCACTGTTCTGCAAGCAGGCTTAAACAACATAGGAAAAAACAATAATGAACAACCATCCACACGCACCAAAAAGAACCACTGCATTTACTAGACCGCCACATGCATAGATCGCATAGTGCAGATAGCTCCCGATCTCAGAAGTTACTTCTTCAGAAGCTTGAAGGGGCAACATGTCAAAAGTCAGCACAATTACTGTTGGACTTGTAAGGAAAGGGCAAAATACTAAGCACTCACTAATTTTACTGTGGCTTTGTGAAGATGTAGTGAAGACCAATTTAGAAAATTTAATGCAATACACCACAAGATAAGACAACTCACCCCAAAAGTGAAACCTTCAGTTCTTTGGAGTATGAGAATGCATATGTTGTTTGACAACAACAGAATACCATTAATGCACGTTATATTATACAAAGCCTATTAAGTATGTAATGTAATGAAATTCATGTAAACAAATGTACCTCTGGAATGAGTTCATTAAAAAGCATTGCATGTTTTCAAGCATTTGGTCCTTGTTCTCAAACAAAACATTGCTTATCTTTCCGATAAAGTCTTTCATATGATCCAACAATGCAGGATGTAAAGTTTTGGGTGTTGACCTGTCCCTTCCAGCCTTTGAGTGCCACCATTTACCTCATGTTGATTTTCATGTTGTCATAGGCTGCGTTTACACTGGCACAAAACATTCTGCTTTTTAATCACATCTGACAGAACAGAATTTGTTGCATATTTGTAAACACAAAAATCCACACAAGATTGTATTTTTTCGTACTCGTTCTGAGCCACTTCCAAATGAGGGTTTTAATTGAATACATATCCAAATGTAAACACGGACATCGGATACAAGGCATGTCTAAAGTAAGTGTAAACAGGAAGGACAAAAAATCTGATTTAAGATCTGATATGAGCATTAAGCCCACTGAAACACATGTTGAAAGTGCCCTAGTTATCAGAGATTCTATTGTACGGAACCTGAAAATAGAGGTACCGGCCAGGATAGTCAAATGCTTACCGGGAGCCAGAGTGCCCAACATCAAAGTAAATTTAAACGTGCTGGCTAAAGCTGGCTAATCCCTCTAGGGGTGGTGCTGCTTATTTATCTAAAAATTTAGCACATAGTCTTAATACTACTAATACTTGACTAACTGGGGCCAACTGAGACTGTGTCTGTCCGCCAGGCTGTTAAATACAAAAAAACCCATAAACAGTTAAATGTTAAATTTAGTCAGTGTTAAACAAATATAAAAGACACATAATATAGACAAACAGTTAATAAAGCTTGGTTTGCTAAATATTAGAGCTCTCTTTTTGTTAATGATATGATCACAGATCATAACCTATATGTGCTCTGCTTGACAGAAACATGGCTACAACGAGACAATTACATTACATTAAATGAATCAATCCCTCAAAATTACTGCATGAGCCTGAGCCTCGCATGAGCCTTGTCCAAAACGCAAAGGGGGAGGTGTTACTACACTTTATAGGAATACATTTACAGCTACCCAAAGATCTGACTTTAGTTACAACTCTTTTGATGTAATGGTGGTCAATGTAACTTTTTCTGACTTTGTAATTTCTACTGGCTACTGTTTACAGGCCACCAGGGTACCACACAGACTTTATCAAAGAATTTGCGGACTTTTTATCAGAAGTAGTACTAGCCACCGATCAAGTCTTAATTTTTGTTGATTTTAACAGCCACATGGAAAATGAAAAGGATACATTGAACTCTATTAGTGCCTCTATTAGTGCCCTGGACCTGTCTTGTATGTTTCATTTTGTATGGACAATTATGGGATGTATAAACTTTGCCTTGAGAGCAGCCTGCCGTCCCATCGGGGACTTTCGGTCGGAGCCAGACAGGGTCAGGGAATGAAGCACCCCAGAACCAGGGCTGGAGAAGCCCATTCGGGGGAACGAGCCAGTCTTAACAGTGGAGGAGGTGGCTGTTTCTTGCGCTCCGGTCCAGGAGGAACCGGTGCTGGCGGTTGGCTTCTCAGCTGTGGAGGCGGAGCTGGCTGACCTGCGAGCTAGCCGGTCTGGGACCCCGTTGGGTTCGGGGGCTTCCGCTATGCAAGCATCTGCTCCGGCGGCAGCGGCGTCCGCCTCTCAAGTCTGTGTCCCGGCGGTGGCGTCTGCCTCTCAAGCATCTGTCCCGGCAGTGGCATCCGCCTCTTACGCATCTGTCCCGGCAGTGGCGTCCGCCTCTTAAGCATCTGTCCTGGCGGCGTCCGCCTCTTAAGTATCTGTCCCAGCGGTTTAAGTTCCGTGTTTTGTGTTTTGTATGTTCTAGTGTTGGTGTTTGGTGTTGTTTCAGTGGTTTGTATATTGATTATTTCTCATATGTTCTCTTGTGTGCTTGCCGGTTTCTTGGATTATTGGACTTTGTATTTTGGATTATGTAGGGTGACCATACATAATCCAAAATACTTTTGGATTTTGTAAAATAATATAAAATGTCCGGATTTTTTACCTCATTTCACTGATCGTCATTAATTCAACACTTTAAATGCAGCCACTGCCCACCGACATTATTCTGAGGTACCTGTCTGATGACGTGAAAGACCCAATTGTCAAAACAAAAACGAGGAGCTGCGCTGCAAGAGCTGTGTGTCACTAACATGCCGAAAAATACCCGATGTTCAGTCGTGGTCGTGATAAATGGGAAGCATTGTGCACAGGGGCGGTTTTAGGCATGGGCGAACCGGTCATTTTCTCATGGCACGTGGAGGGTGGCACACGAAGTTGGAGGGAAAAAATATTTTATCTATGATACCTATCATCTATGAGATCTGCGTGGAAGGGGCCGCACAGAAGCTGAGCGAGCGGGGGAAAGGGGCGTGGTCGGTGGGCGCCAGGAGGGAGTTAGAGCGAGCGGGGGAAGGGGGCGTGGCGGTGTCCTCTTTTTGGATTCTCAGAATATGGTCACCCTAGATTATGCTTTTGGATTGCCCCTTTGAATTCTATTGCCCTGGACCTGTCTTGTATGTTTCATCGTGGATTGTTTTTGTGTTTTACTGTTGTTTTGCATTTGTCGTCGCCTCACTATTTTTACGGTTAGTGTTTGTGTTGTTTTTCTTGTTTGTTGTTTCATTAAATACAGTTTATTGTTTAGTTCCGTGTTCCGTTGTCTTTCTATCACAAACACTACCGGCCCACCGTTACAATTTGACACAGTGGCTAAATCAACCAAAGATAAAGCATCATCTGCTGACAGTTGTCAATATCAAAATAGCGATGATTTTATGAATTTCTTTAATAACAAAACAGATACTGCCAGAGAAAAAATCATGAATAAACATGCAACTGCCTGCAACACAATCACATCAGATGGTGCATCATAACTTGCCCAAGGAACAACTCCAGTCATTCTCTACTATAGATAGGGATGAACTGTCAAAACAAATCTAATCATCTATATCAACAACATCTATGCTTGATCCTATACCTACCAGGTTGCTGAAAGAGATGCTGCCTGAAATTATAGATCCTCTACATAGTATTATTAATTCATCATTGGTGTTACAAAACTTACAAACTGGCAGTTATCAGACCCCTTATTAAAACCCAAAACTTGATCCCAGGGAACTAGTAAACTACAGACCCATCTCAAATTTACCTTTTATCTCACAAATACTGGAAAAGGTGGTGTTTTTACAGATATGTTAATTCCTGGAAAGAAATGGTATCTGCGAGAATTTCCACTCAGGATTCAGGCCATATATCATAGTACAAAGACTACTCTCATCAGAGTGACAAATGATCTCTCTTTTAGTATTACTCGACCTTAGCGCAGCCTTTGACACTATTGATCACAGCATTCTGCTAAATAGGCTTGAAAATTATGTTGGCATAATTAAAACTGCACTGACATGGTTTAAATCATATTTATCTGACCGATTCCAGTTTGTTGCTGTGAGTGAAAAGGTGTAATACCAATCATAAGTCCAGTATGGAGTACCGCAGGGCTCAGTTCCTGGGACCCTACTTTTTACCCTGTAGATGCTACCTCTGGCAATTATTAAGAGACATGGAGTTAGTTTTCATTGTTATGCCAATGATACTCAGCTGTACATTTCTTCTAGGCCCAACGAGATTCATAAATTCACCAAACTAAAAGAATGCATAGTAATGACTATGATGACTAGCAACTTTCTACTATTAAATTAAGACAAAACAGAAGTTTTACTTATTGGACAAAACTCCTCCACATGGAACAACCTAGAACACTTCCTCACTCTTGATGGATGCTCTATAAAGCCTGCTTCATTAGCAAAGAATCTGGGTGTTATTTTTGATAGTAATTTGTGAAAACCACATTTCCAATATTTGTACAACTGCATTTTTCAATGTTAAAAATATATCAAAACTACGACACATGCTCTCGAAGCCAGACACTGAAAAATTAATGAATGCATTCATGACATCAGGACTTGATTATTGCAATGCCCTACTTGGTGGCTGCCCTGCAAGATTAATTAAAAAATGCCAGATGGTTCAGAATGCAGCAGCCAGAATTCTCATGAGAACGAACAAGTATGATCATATAAGCCCAGCTTTGTCAACACTGCACTGGCTGCCTATCAAGCATTGTATAAACTTAAACATTTTGCTGATTACCTACAAGGCCCTGAATGGTTCAGCTCCTTAATATCTAAGCGAGCTCCTCTCCTATTACAGTTCTTCGTGTTCACTGCGATCTGAAAATTCTGGCCAACTGATAGTACCCAGAATTTCCAAAACAAGTGCTGGTGGTAGATCATTTTCTACCTTTCATTAGGGTTATGTCAGGATCCTGGCTTCTGTCTAGTCTGAGAATGCGATTCGCCAGGATCCAAGACTCCTGTCTTGTTACGTGTCAGAGCGCGAGGTTCAGACTCCACTTAATCTGTCTTAGTTCGGTTTCGTTTTGAGGCAGAGTCTGGACTAGCACTCTGGGTGTGCGTTACATGTGGAAGCACATGGCTAATCGCATATTCATTAGCCATGTGCTCCCCTGTCTTGCGTCATCACCTCGCCACCTTGTTCCCTTGTTTACTCGTTTCTGTCGCGCACCTGTTGCTTTTCATATTATTGCCCTCATGTTCACTGTCTTGTGTTGGTTCGTGTTGTTGCTAACATTGTTGCTATGGTTGTCTATTGGATAGCGTGGCTATCACATTTGACTCCTGTGTTTGTTGCTATTTTTGGTGTCTGCATAGCGTGTTGTTTCCCAGCCTGGTCTCTTATCTTGCTGTTCGCTGTCGTGGCTCATGTGATTATTATTCATTAGAAGTCTGGTCCAAGTCGCGTCAGTGTTGTTTGTTATAGTTATTGTTCCTGTCTTTGTTTGTTGTGTAGGTCTGTGATCTCCACCTTGTTTGTTGTTAATTTTTACATATATATTATTATCCAGTTATTCCTTATTTTGAATTGTCGTGTTCTTGGTGTTTAATTATTGTCGTTTATATCTTTTCACCCTTTAGGTTATTATTATTTATTATTATTATTTTCTTGCACCATGATTTTACATTTTGATTTTCTTTATTTGATTCTGTTTAATGCTTGTCGCCCTCTTGTGGCTTCTGTTAGTTAAGATTTTGACTTTAGTTTGGTTATTAAAGTTTTGTTCGTGTACCGCTGTCTGTGCCTGGGTTCCTCCGTTTGCAAACCTGACAGTACGAACCGACCAGTTTGAAACCCAGCAGACAACGTTTTTTTGTTAGTTTGATCTTTGTTAACTGTTTGTCTTTGTTCTTGTTGTAGACGTCATGAGTTTGTCTCCGGAGTGGTGGGCCTGGACCGTCGCCAGCTTGCGTGCCCACGAGTTGCCTGTTCCTCCCCAGACAGGTCTTCCTTTCATGGAGTATGCGGTTGAGGTTAAGAGGGTTGGTGAGTCAGTCTCGCCATCTCTCCTCAACTTCTACTTCATGGCGGGCCTCGATTATCTCCCTCCCTATATGGTAAGGGAGAGTCTGATCCAGCTCCCATACTGGCAGATGGTGGGAGTCCTCCATCGGACCCTATGGTCCCAGCTGGATCAGATAGGGCCTCCATCTTCTCCTGTCAAGGTTCGCCAGATATCTTAGGAGAGGGGCCTGCTGTTGGTTCGGGTTGGGTCTGGCTCCAGAGGGTCCCTCAGGAGGAGGGACGTCCAGGGGTTCCAGCAAGGAGAGGAATGGGTCTCCTGGGGTCTCTGCCAAGTCTCTTGGGGTTGGTGGGGCCTGGGGGTAAGCCTGTTGGGTGCGCGGACGGTCCGTCAGATCCGGCACCATGTTCCATTGACCCTCCTTGAGGAGGGCAGTCCAGGAGCTCCAGGAGGACGAGAAAGAGGCATGAGGTGGCTCTTTCTCTCCTGTCGGATCCGGCAGTGGCTCCGGCGGTGGTACCACCTTCCACTCCAGCGTCTGATGTGTCTGTCCCTATGTCCGTTCCATCTGTTTTTGTGCCTGCCTTCTCCATGTCTTCTGTCCAATCTGTCTGTCTCAGAGCCCGGTCCTGAGGCGCGCACCTGTCCAGAGCTCGGTCCTGAGGCGCCCACCTGTCCGGTCCTGAGGGCCCATCTGCCTGGTCCTGAGGCGCCCATTCGTCCAGAGCCCAGTCCTGAGTGGCCGATCTGCCCTCCAGCAGCTTTTGCTGCCTCTCCAGTCAGTGTCCCGGCGGCGGCGTCCGCCTGTCAAGTCTGTCCAGTTCCTGTCCCGGCGGCAGGTGCTCGCCTGTTGAATCGGCAGGATGGCCATAAGGCCAGCTCCCAAGGCACCAGCACTCAATGCACCAACTCTCAAGGCGCCGGGTCTAGGGTCCACTCCAGGGGTTCGTGTACCGCTGTCTGTGCCTGGGTTCCTCCGTTTGCAAACCTGACAGGTTAGGGTTGGGGTTGATCTGCTGAATTAGGGAAATTCAGCAGATCAACAGCCTGAATAAACCATCACTAAATGGTTCCATAAGTTGTTTCATTAATTCCAACACATCTTGGTGAAAGGGCTAATTATAGTTAATGCTTTAATTACTAAGACCAAGTATGACACTTGCATGTCTTGCCCATTAAAGGAAAGTGTCCTGATGTGGTTAGTTTGGGTTCCAGTTGATCTTCGCTGGATGTTGTATTGATCTGAGAGAAAACCAGTTTGATTCTGAAGTCTTTGGTGACACTGGACTTTTAACTGGTGAGGATATCACATCCTGAAGAGTTGTGTGATTCAATCAGAGGTTAACTTTCTTTGTCTTCCAACATGCTTTGTTTGCATATGGAATTTGATTGGATGTCGGGGTGAAAATCTTTAGAAGTTTCATAATATTAATATCAACCAAAGTTATCAAAATGTTATGGACACACATGTTCAGGATATGAAAAAAGCAGGATCAATGTGTTTATACACTTCTATTATGCATTCTTAAAATAGTAAAAATGGTTTCTCTGTGTGTTCTCCAAAGAAATGGAGTGAGAGTGAATCTCTCTACATTCCTTTGGGTTGTAAAACAGTTTTATCTATGTGTTAAAAAGGCTGTTATAACTGTAAGAATAACAAATTTTCTGATCCCATCTTTCTCTCTTTTGCTGAGACTGAGTGACATACCGGCAGCCAATCTGTGTTCGCTGATCAAGCTGTCTTTAGCGCAATGCTGTGCTGTATATATACATATCACCTTTAATCGTAGTTGCCTTTATGAATGTTATCTATGTAGAATGTGGTTGTGTATCAGTGCAATTCATTCACTAAGTTCTTGTTTTTCCGGTATTCTAAATTTGTAAACAGTTTAATGCGCATACGCCGCAGAAACATGTCCAGACAGAGCACCACTGATGCGATATGCCACAGATAGGGCTGTTTACTGTTTAATTCAGTGTATATAGAATAGAGTTTGTTTTCTTCTATTTATTTACCTGTTCAATTGTGTATTTGCTAAATATTCATCATGTATATTTGTATTTACTTTCATTTTCTGTTTTATAGAAAAAACACATACAAACCCTTGTTAATCACTGAGTTGTGGTGACAAATAAACGGTTACTCCTATATTTCAAAAACCTTTGACCAAGTCTCTTACCGGACACCCTATGGCGGGTTTCAAACCTAACCAGCAATTTACATAAATGAGACTGCTACTAAAGCAAACTCTTTTTTTCACTATGCGTTGCTGTGGCCACCGGAGGCCTAGTTCTGCATCTGGGTGTTAATTGCAGTTTGGGGCTGGTTTTACAGACACTCCAAAAGCATAGCTGGTTTGTGGAGTGAGGTATATGTAATTATATTAATGAAACATAACCAGTTGTTGTGTGTCTGATCTGTCTCAGACACTACAAAAGCAACATTGCTATTGGCTTGTGGTTATGTCCAAAGAATGTACTTTTCTAATGCACCTGGAAGGTTATGGGGAATTTAAAAAGTAAAAGAATATTTTTCCTTTCTCCACAGCTGGATTGACTATTGGATTTCTTGTTGCAGCATGATCTACAGTGCCTTGCAAAAGTATTCATACCCCTTGAACCTTTCCACATTTTGTCACATTACAACCACACTTTTCAGATTTTTATTTTATTTGTTTCACTTCACAATTATGTGCTACTTTGTGTTGGTCTGTCACATAAAATCTCAATAAAATACATTTAAGTTTGTGGCTGTAAAGTGACAAAATGTTGAGATGGGTCTGTAGTTTACTAGTTCCCTCAAGTTGTGTTTCAAGTTGTGTTTTTTTAAAAGGGGTCTGAAAACAGCCAGGTTTTGGGACATATTCCAACACCAATGATGAACTAATAATATTATGCAGAGCATCTATAAAACTGCTCCCACTTCAGATGTAGAAGCATCTACCTCAGGGTCAGGATCAACCAGGAGAGGAGCCAATGTGAAAGCTTTATGAAGGGTTTTCATGGCGATCGTGGCTTCAGGGGTCCAGCACAGAGACCTGGGCTTATTTTTCAGGAGGTGGGTGAAAGGAAATGTAATGGAGCTGTAATTCTGAATGAAACATCGGTAGAAATGAGAGAAACCCAGGAATCATTGGAGTTTCTTTATAGTAATAGGACTTGGCCAGGACCTGATTGCTTCCAACTTCCCCTCATCCATTTTGATGCCTTGATCTGATATCCTAGGAATTGGATTGACGACTGGTGGAACATGCATTTCTCTATTTTCAGATATAGTTGGTGTTCACGAAGCCGTTGGAGGACCTCGGAGACATGTTTGCGATGTTCGGCCTTGTTCCAGGAGTACACCAGGATGTCATCAATGTACACTAGTACAAAACGGTGTAGGTACTCCAGGAACACCTCATTCATATAGCCATATGAATATAGCCATATAGTCCATAGGGCATGACTAAATTTTGTAGTGGCCAGATGGTGTAACAAAGGCAGTCTTCCACTCATCCCCCTCATGTATCTGAATGAGGTTATATGCACTTCTGGGGTACATCTTGGTAAAAAAATCTTGGCTCTGCGAAGCTGTTCCAGTGCTGATAAGACAAGAGGATGTGGATATCTGTATCTAACTGTGATCTTATTTAGTGCTCTGTAATCGATACATGGTCTTAAGCCTCCGTTCTTCTTGGCCATGAAGAAGAAGCTGGAAGCAGCAGGGGAAGTGAAGGGACGAATGTAGCCTTATTGTAATGCTTCTTCAATTTACTCCTCCATGGCCTTCTGTTCAGGGATGGAGTATATACAATGGGCACCGGTTCATCTGGTAGGAGATTGATGGCACAGTCCCATGGTCGATGAAGTGGTAACTTGGAGGCTTGTTTCGGACAGAAAATGTCACTAAAGGTACTACTCTACTGGGATGTTGATGGATAGTTTTTCAAGGGAACGTTCAACAGACGTTGGAGTTCACTGGAATCAAAGGAGTAGTTATGATGGGTTTTGGAAGATTAGGAAAACACAGAGGGAAGCAGTTCTTGCCCCACTTCAGGACTTCTCCAGACAACCACGAGATGGAGGGATCGTAAGAAACAAGCCAAGGGCACCCTAGAACGATCCCAGTGATGGAATTCTCCAGAATGTTGATTTTCTCCTGATGAAATTGACCAACTCTCAGTTGGATTGGACCCACACAGTATTTTACCTGCACTCGACCGAGTGGACTTCCAGTTATATATTGGACTTTGTACGGGAGTCTTTTCTTAAGCTGTAGTTGATTGCACAAGTCTGCTGAGATGAAGTTGCCAGCTGACCCAGAGTCAAAGAAGGGCATGAACTGTAATACAGTGGACAGAAGTAGTGAGTTGTACAACAGTAGACAAATGGGACATGCCCGTATGACATGTCCCGGATTCCCACAATACAAAAATAATTTCTGGGTCAGCCAGCATTGACGTTCAGTCGCCGGCAATCGGGTGTGGTCAATCTGCATGGGTTCCTTTTGAGGTTCTGGAAGACTGGGATACTATGGTTGGTGGGAACAGGTGTCATGTCATAATTATGAAGGTGTCATGTCAGTCGTATGCACACCCCTTCAAGTAAAATGTTACCGCATCACCCTACATTTTACAGCCTGAAAGCCCTACAGAAGAAAGCCACTGTAAGTTTGCAAAGCTAACATTTTTTCCAAAAAACAGTGACGCTGTAACAAAATGATCTCCCAAAAATATTAAAATATTACAGTTATTTCACTTTATTTCTTCTAATATTTAGTTCAGAGTACAGATATTGGTCAAAAACAAAACTGTACAAAACTTAGTTCAAATAAAAAGCCCTCAAAAGCTTCATAACAAATTAGTGTTTATTGATTGTTTTCATTTTCTTCATGTCAGTGTATAAAATAGACCTTAAATCTGGTGTCTAAATATATTTTACAGCAGATCAAGCATGAGCATATGTAAAACCTTAAGTACATTATCATTATCATGAAGTCATTACTGCAATGCATACAGAGCAATGTAACTAAACCGACATCCCTGCTTTTTATGTGCTTGTATTTTATTCATTCATTTTATTCATTCATTATCTGACATTTAAGGGGAGGGGGGTCGATAACATTCTTCTTTCTTTCCTTTTACTATACCTTGTGTCTAATTGTTTTACTATTATGAGTTTACTACACATCATGTTTATCAGTATTTCAAAGGAAAAATAAAATCACAGATGACTAAAAAATAAAGGCAAATAAATCAATGAATCAAGATGGCGGCGCGTGCACACGCAGCGGCTTCTCTGTCTCCAGACCAAACTGTGTTTTTGTGTTTTTCGTCCTGTAAGTCACAGTGTTTTTGTACGTCTTTGTCACGTTTATCTGCCCTTAAGTGCGTTTATAGCCGAACATTTTTGCTCGACATCGGCAGAAGCAAACTTTTTAAGTTGAACTCTGTGGACGCTGAAGAGCTGAATGTTCTGGGTCTGCTCCGGAGGCCTATTCAATCACCGACCCCCACTTCTGCACCTCGCCCACAATGGAGGCGCCTCAAGCGGTGTGAGAGGAAGCAGAAGAGGGGTAAGTGCGGAGGTATCTGAGCTAGGCTAGCCCACACAAACCCGCTATCCCTTCCATCGTTCTGGCCAACGTACGCTCATTAGACAACAAACTGGACTACATCCGACTACTATGTTCATCTTAAAGGAATGCAAAGGACTGTTGTGTTTTTGTGTTCATGGAAACATGGCTCAGCGACAGTGTCCCAGACCGCGCCATTCAGCTCGACCAGCTGACATGCTATCGTGCCGACAGAGTTGTCATCGCGGGAGGTAAGACCCGCGGTGGTGGACTTTGTGTCTATATCAATGACGCTTGGTGCCGCRATGCTGTTGTAGTCTGCAGATACTGCTCACCAGTGTTGGAATTTATGGTTATTAAGTGCCGGCCATTTTATCTGCCAAGGGAATATACAGCTATACTGCTGTGTGCTGTGTACATCCCTCCCACCTCCAACAACAACAGGAGTGAGGCACTGAATGAACTGTACCAGCACAGACAGCCCACCCAGATGCTTTTCTCATCCTGGCTGGGGATTTCAATCATGCAGACTTGAAAAGTGTGTTTCCCAAAATACAGCAGCACATAGACTTTCCAA
>JAZGTJ010004173.1:0-16936 GCA_036877575.1 Botia almorhae | reverse complement strand
GTGGGGGGCGGCACACGAAGTTGGAGGGAAAAAATATTTTATCTATGATACCTATCATCTATGAGATCTGCGCGGAAGGGGCCGCACAGAAGCTGAGCGAGGGCCGGGAGGGAGTTTGAGCGAGCGGGGGGAGGGGGCGTGGCGGTGTCCTCTTTTTGGATTCTCAGAATATGGTCACCCTACTCTAGTCTTTACACAGATCTGCACCCAGCTGTGCCCTGTTTGAATGAACCTTATCAGCTGCCCAATTACTCTAGCACTTTTTTTAACACATGCACATCTTTTTAAGATGGCCCTCTTTTACCAGTCATTTACAAGAATGGTTTTGTGTGTGAGGAAGTGTTTTTTCCCCAAAAAGAAATTCTGAATAGTTCAGAAGTGTCAAAGCATCAGTGAGAATGTAGTGCATGAACTAGTTGGAATGGAAGCGTGTAATGGCCGGTTTAGTTTCAATTTTAATAACTAGTTTTGAATAATAATTTTTTTCATGTTATATTTGAATTGCTTAAGATGCCAATCATAGGGAGGTTCCTGGAAATAGACATTTTAAGATTGAGGAAAGTTAGCTTAGCAGTCACAGTTATTTGAGGTGGCTGGTTTAGTGCGTGTGGTGACATGCTGACCACATTGTCTGTTTTAAACTGGGTCATGAATTGCCCTGGAAACACTTGTGCTTCAGGGTCCAACATGAGATGCAGGCAAACCAGCAAGAATGGAGTTGTAATAGTCAGGAGACAACAAGAAATACTGAAGCATTGTACAGGTTTAGGACTGTGTTCTTTTGTTTTTTTTTGTCACCTGCAGATTACCAGCCCTAAACAACAGGTAACAGGTATAAGATTGCATATCTGCAGGGTTCCTGTTAAGATAAATTATAATGATAATGGATGGTGTTTGAAAACTCCTTTTGACATGCTTATACTTTTACATGGTTAATCTCCACAAAAACTATTTTGAATGCTAAATCAATGTAAATGTAATTGCATTAAATGGCTCTTGGTTTATTGTAGCACATGCATGCTTAAAAACATTTAAAAGAAAAGGAGTTTCAAATGCTAAAATATTATGACATTTTCTGGTGGTCATTTGTGAGTGGAGCATGTTGCTATTTCTGGTGTATTTTTTGTGTTGTGCGCTAAATTACATTTTGTAACAAAACCTTATGAAGAATCTTATCAATATCAATGTAATTCTCTATGGTTGCAAAGTATTTGTACAACCAGTGCCTTCAGATACTGTGTAAAAATGCACTAAAATGTCTCTTATATATCTGATATAGGTCAGAATGGCAAGGCCTGTCTGTAAATGATGATATCGTCAAATTAACAGGGTTATTGATCAGAGTGAGAGTAATAGGTTATCAGAATAATTATCAATCACTTATATTACCAAAACCATTCTCTCTATTCCATCTGAAATCTTTTGTCAGTATTATTTATCAAACTTTCAAGTAACTTTCTGTTGCACCTGCTCATCTTTTATAGTTTTTGGTGATAAATGGTGATAAATATCACTCTAAACACCTACAGTTCATTTGAGCTCTGAGTTTTTCTGTTCAATTGGACAGGTATG
Organism: Botia almorhae; assembly: GCA_036877575.1. Taxonomy (NCBI): domain Eukaryota; kingdom Metazoa; phylum Chordata; class Actinopteri; order Cypriniformes; family Botiidae; genus Botia; species Botia almorhae. Next base: position 15,364 of record JAZGTJ010004173.1, on the reverse strand, counting down.
CGGTCATTGCCTTTGGTTGTGCCAGCTGTCCTAAAATCACATGTAGCCGTGAGGGCTGTGGAACAGAGTTCTGTTACCACTGCAAACAACTGTGGCACCCTAACCAGACCTGTGATGCCGCCCGACAGCAGAGAGCCCAGAGCCTTCGTTTGAGACCCTTCAGATCATCTTCACTTAGCTACAGCCAGGAGAGCGGTGCTGCTGGTAAGCCCAGAACATTCTCTCACACACATGCACAAGTTGGCATATGTGGTTTATGTCCCCATAATCTATGTTTAAAATGTTATACACATGTCATTATACACATTTGTGTCCTTGTAAACCACATATTTAAACACACACACACCTACATTAAAATCTTCAGCAGTAGCCCTTCAGTTATGCAGGGAGTCTAGAGAGCAGTAGTGTTTTTATTGGGGCTTTTGGTGACGGTCCAGATCTGTTGGGCTAACATTTACCCAAACTAATTGAATTGAAGTCTGTTCTCCAAATTTAAAATTTTGAGTGAAAGTATAAACTGTACTTGGGGTTACAGTTTAAGTTCACCCCAAAATGGTTGAAACCAAATCTTGGAGAACATTTCACATTGTTTTTGTAAAACGCATACATGGCAGACTGATTAAAGTGCTGTTCTGTCTGTGTTTGTAACTGTGCAAGAGACCAGCAAAGTCTGGTACGAGTTAAGCAATAATAAAATATGAAAACAACTTTAAAATCAAGCATCAAAAAAATGGTTTTAAATAAATAAATTTTAAATACTAATGTATGCGTGTTTGTGTGTGTTGCTAAGCTGATGACATAAAGCCATGTCCCCGCTGTGCGGCCTACATCATTAAGATGAATGATGGGAGCTGTAATCACATGACCTGTGCTGTCTGCGGCTGTGAGTTCTGCTGGCTGTGTATGAAGGAGATCTCTGACCTGCACTACTTAAGGTCAGTCTACTGAACACAACTTTAGCATTAAAGTTCATCATCTGACCTGTGTACTGTGATACAGATACCAATCGCTATATAAATATTTAGCAAGATTTTACAGAAACAAATTGTAAGAGCTAAGAGAGCGTACCAGATAACATTAGCTATAATAAGATGACATTGCGAACTGTCACTGATTTAGTTGTTTTTCCTGATGTAAATTGTTTTTAATCACATGTGAGCACTTATGTCTGTTCAGTTTGGTTATGTTTCTGGATTTAACTGATTTCTCTGTTTCTGGATCAGTCCTTCGGGGTGCACGTTCTGGGGTAAAAAGCCCTGGAGCAGGAAGAAGAAGATCTTGTGGCAGTTGGGCACACTCGTGGGTGCTCCGGTCGGCATCGCACTAATCGCTGGCATTGCCATACCTGCAATGATTATTGGGATTCCTGTGTATGTGGGTAGAAAGGTGAGTGACTAGTCCAGAATCTTGTTTAAAGGTAAAGAACACAGGTGACATTTCATACATGTTTTCATCTGTTGTTTTTGTTGTTTTTTGTTTTTGTTTTGAATATACAAACATAGCTTTTTTATCTTTACACTTACCAGGAGGTTTAGACAATATAACAGATTTTCTGTATAACAGTATTTAATACATTCATACATGCGCTGTGTATGAAACCGCTCACTTGTTTAATTGCATTATATGCTGAACATTGTTTGTGATGTGTGTACATCTCAAATGATGGGCAAATGAAAGCACTGTTGTTAAATGTAAAATGTTAAATCACATTTCAAACAAACAAATGGATTTGGGACAAATGGACAACCTCATAAACTTGTTGTCATGTCGATGGAGCTGAATTCAGGAGAATATACATCAATTAATTTCTTTTAATTTGACAGTGTTTCCTTTGTGTATTTCCTTGTGAATCAGTTTATCTAAATTCCTTGGTTATGACTACAAGATGATAATGGCTTTTATTTTTTGAAATTGTATTATAAACCCGTATAGAAACCGTATAGAAATATATTATACGATGTTTTCTAAGATACATTTTCGGTGGGTTTATGCAAGTTAATATGCTGCCTGTTTCTGTAAACCAGATTAACCCACTGTAAACTGGGTCACTTGTACAACTATTAACATTTCAAATGTCTTTTCAGTCTGAATTTCATTATAAAGGGATTGCCGTAATGGTCTGTGTATTTGACCTGAATTCAGAGCTGTGCATTGTGAAATTTTATGACCTGCATGTCGCACACAACCTTGTTTGATCTCTGAGACTTGTTAGATCTTTCAGCAGGCAATGCAGTTACATAAGTCAGAAATAGCAAAAGTGTAATTGAATCGAGAGTGTGTTGAATATGTATAAAGCATGTCAAATCCATGTGCTTCAGATTCATAATCGTTATGAGGGAAAGGACATTTCCAAACACAAAAGGAATCTGGTGATAGCAGGCGGGGTGACGTTGTCAGTGATTGTGTCTCCTGTGGTAGCTGCTGTCACTGTCGGTAAGCAGGCTCATCCACCTTCTTTTACCTAATTTCTTGCTTACTAATACACTTAATGATTTCAATTCCCAGCCAACAGTTTGTTTATTATATAATAGTTATTATTCTGTTATTTTAAAATATTTAGTTTTAAATAGCAAATGTAGTTTGTAACACTGTGTGTGTGTGTATGTATGTAGGGATCGGAGTGCCCATTATGTTGGCATATGTCTATGGTGTGGTGCCCATTTCTCTGTGCCGTAGCGGTGGTTGTGGCGTGTCTGCAGGAAACGGTAAAGGTGTGCGCATCGAGTTTGATGATGAAAACGGTATAAACGTGGGCACCGGTGCAGCTGTGACTGGTGAGTGACCCTCACTAAAGTCAAACACATCCCCATCATCTCTTTACAATAGAGACTCTTGCGATTTCAATGACAAATGGCTGCAGTCTCTGTAGAGTTTCTCCTGCTCCCTCTCTTTCAGTCTGTCGCTCATGATTTGTCTGTCACATTTCACACCTCCTCCTCCTCACTCATGTTTAATGCAAACATGTAAAAGTCATTCCTGTTTCAAGCACTCTTCCTGAAGATCTCATCTGATATGTTTTTTTTGGTGGGTAACAGTTCTTTGTGTTGCAAGTAAAAATGAAAAAAAAAAGTTATTAAACAAGTACATAGCAGATCAGTGTTTAAAGCTGTCTTCTTACCTTGCCCCCATTCACAAAAGTAAGTATAATGAATTGTAATTTGAGCTGTTGGGTATGATTTCTCTGGAAATGTCAGTTGACTTGTCACATCAGTAATCAGAAAGATCTGGCTAATATTTCACGTGTGTGTTCTGGAACTTTGGGGTGTTTATAGCTTTATTTGAACAGAGATGGCGATAGAGAGGCAAAAGGTATGAACTGCAGCTTTTTTTTAATTTTTTTATGTGATGATAGGCTTGATAAATACCTCTGAATATTGTTTTTCTTAAATTCTCTAATTACTTTGTGGACTGTAAATTTAAATTTTACTATAAATACTAGTGTTTGCTAAGGCAATCACACTGGAACTGTTGCTTGTCATTAGAGATGAGCACTGTTAGTAATGAGCTTAATTAACTCTATTAAAATGAAACCGATTGTGTACTTGTGTAACTTGTCATGTTGGGAACCTTAAGAGGCAGTAGGGCAGCTGTAGCCGTACTCAAAATGCAGTAGAGATTATTAGACCTTAAGTTTACTCTTTAATAGACATTAGTCCCTGATACTTAAGGATCAAATAGCTTGGTTTCTGAAATACCAGATAACCTACCTGAAGCTTGGGTGATGCTGGGAACAAGTAGCTTTTGTCAGAGCTTTAAACTCTGATAACCTCTGTTTCTCTTACACTTAAAAGCACAGAGTTGCTTCTTAATATAAAACTAATGCCCTCTCTGTTTGCTGACAGACACAACTTCAGTGGCAGAGACCAGGAACAACCCCAGCATCGGTGAGGGCAGTGTAGGGGGTCTGAGCGCTAGCGGGAGCCACATGGAGCGTATTGGAGCGATGAGGGATAACCTGAGTGAGAACGCCAGCACTATGGCCCTTGCTGGGGCCAGCATCACTGGCAGCCTGTCGGGAAGTGCCATGGTCAACTGCTTTAACAGGTCTGACTTGCTTTCAGGTGTAACACTGATTCAGTGTCAGATAGGCTTTAGTGCTGTTGGTGTGTCTGAGCCTTTGTAATAAATAATTTGCTGTTGGCTAGAAGGGGCTTTTAAATTGCCATATATTAACCTCACTTGAGATGCACTCGTACTTTCAGTATATTCATATTCAGTGTACTATAGAATTGTCCACAATGTTTTTGTTCCTTTTTGTTCCTCATTCAGAATAGATGTGTACTAGTATGCATGCAGTTAAATACAAGATGCTTGTTGTGTGTGTCAGGTTGGAGGTTCAAGCCGATGTGCAGAAGGAGCGTTGCAGTCTGAGTGGAGAGTCAGGCACTGTCAGTCTGGGGACAATCAGTGATAACGCTAGTACCAAAGCGATGGCTGGATCCATTCTCAATGCCTACTTGCCTCTGGACAGGTTTGTATTCATACAGCTGTAAAACTGATGCTAATTAATAGTATCTTCACACACATGCAGGTTAGCAGTAAACGGAATGACTGTCGCTTTTGTTGTTTCCTCTCTGCCTCTGCACCATTTTTATTGATATTAGTGGATTCACAGAATTTTCTGACACAGCAAAATTTACAGTGTGTAGATGCATAATGTAACACCACCTTACTTTTATTATTCTTAGGTTAGGCAAGTCAAATGTGAGGTAAATTAGAGTCTTACAATCAAGACTTCTGTGGTCTGTTCTAGCTTAGCCTTATAAGTCAATGCCCTGGAAGGCAGACTTTGTTGTAAAAATAAAAATCTATAAACTAATTTAAGTTAGGCTGTCTAGCAGTTAAAGTATTCTACCAATACGCTATATAAGTTAAATGCTTCTCCAGGGCGTTGACAGATATCTTGTATTTCTTACCTATGCTGGAGAAGCTCTTCGGTTTGCCATGAAGTAGCCCTTGATGTCACTGTCATCATCATGAATATTTACAGATAAATAAGTGACATCCCCAAATGATGTCATCCAGATTAGGAATGCCCCATTTAAAAAGGCCTGTCTTGTGTCATTTCCTTACTGGTCAGCCTCACTTCATCTCTGGCAACATACTTTCTGTATACTACTAATAAAATTGCTCTGGTACATTTTTTTATTCTGTCCTTTGAGCAAAAATAAGTCATCTATAGAGTTATATGTGGAGCAGTCTCAACCTTTACGCATCATTGCCTACATGAGGTCTAAATAATAAAGCATTATACCCAATATATTAGCCCAATTAACCCAACCCATACGTAAGTGTAAGAAGGCTCTGTTGGTCTTTATAACTGAAGATCCATTCATGAGCAGTTATGACAGTTGTGTGTATGTTTGGGACAGAGATGGGAACAGTCTGGAGGTTCAGGTGGATGTGGAATCAAAACAAGGGAAGCTCAGGCACCACAGCGGCAGCATGGACGACGGTAGCAGCGTTTGCCCCTCCGGGTTCCCCCACGACAGCAAATGCAGCTCTTCCTGCTGGGCCAAGGAGCCTTTCTCATCCCCCGGCAAGAAGAGCAATGGCAAGCTGTACAAGAAGAGTGGAAGCATCAAGATTAACGAGACACGAGAGGACATGGACGCCCAGCTACTGGAGCAGCGCAGCACCAACTCCAGCGAGCTAGACTCGCCCTCCCTCAGCGGCAGTCTGCCCTCAGTAGCTGACTCTCATTCCAGCCACTTCTCTGAGTTCAGCTGCTGCGACCTGGATGCCTGCAGGCCTGTCTGCTATGAGCCTCATGTCAGACATCCCAACACGGGCGGAGCGGTCAGCCCTCTTCCTGAGGTGGAGCACGACAGACTGGAGAACTGTCCCATCTCTGGGAACTTCTCTCAGGCTGTGGTAGCCCATCTCATCCCTGATGGAGCAGCAGAGCGCCCCCTGTGTTACATTGCTGAAGAGAACAAGAGTTTAATCTGTGCACCCGACGCAGATGCTGGCACGGGCCAGAGCTTGCCTAAAGAACATAACAACCTTCCTAAGCCAGCTAGCCCTGTGCGGAATGCCTGTATTCAAACTGAGATATAACTAGACTGGTTAACCCAGATGCTAGCTTTTAAAGATAACCTGAACATCTGCTCTACTACCAAGGATTGCACACTAAATGTGAAATTTAACAGCTTGCATTGGGTTTGTGGAGGTTTATTTCCAGGTTGGATGTTGATTAATCAAATGTCAAAGTAATGCCACTATTTACACTGGTCAAGGGCAGGACATGCTTCAGGTTATTAGAAAGCTTGATGTGACTGAGAAATAAGGGTTGATTAGGCTGGGCTTATGGTTGGTCTTAAGTTTGATCTGATTCAGAAAGGCAACAGATGAATGTAAAATGGCAAGTGATGCCGTCAACGATGACTGACGATGACAACAACGGCAATGATGTAGCTGTTTATCACATATGCCTCTATTTCAGTGTTCAGGGTCGCTGTGATCCAGTGTGTGGCTAAATCTTACAGAAAACATGTCCAGATCATAACAATCATTAACAGTTTTGCAGCAATTAAAAAATGTTTACCTCTAAATTCTCTGTATTTTAATGCATCTAGACTGAAATTGTTTGCAATGGTCGTTTTCAGTAGTGGCTCATATTATTATAATGCAGTATTTTTTTGTATTATGGAAGAAAATACAATGACAACAACTGCCACAATGATACATACCTGACATTTTAAGTCAAAGTGTCTCACAATGCAAAATAAGCTCAGTTATGGCTTAAAATCAAATTTAATTTATTTCTTTTATTGTTAATTAATCAAATATGACTGGGACATGTTCTTGTTGACCTGTGCATTCAGGCACCTCCACCACACATATGCACACATATACTTTAAGTTATCCACCATATAGCTTTAGTTGGAGAAATCTGCAGCTAATCAAACATATGGAGGAAGGGTGGCATCTAATGTCCTTATTGAAATGTTATAAGGAAAGCCCAGGAGGGACCAGGCAATAGTGGATTTTTTCACCCGTAAATCACAGCGTTTTTCATCTTATGGGATTCTTTTCAAAGGTATGACTTCTCTTCCCTAGTGTTACTGCTTATTTTCCATTTTTGGGAAACGTTAATGTGTTTAAGCCCTGTGCGGGGCGCTGGTTCAAGTTAAAAAGCATGTTAGTTGCTGGATAAAGCAGTTTGGATGCCCCCTGATGGTAGGACAGGGACCTTTTCCTTCAAACCCCTTTTAGTCCTTGGGGTAGCAAGAATGTTTTCCTAAAAAAAACACCCTTGCAAATTATTATCAGTACCTTATAAATATCAGTGATTTTAATGGATATAAACTGTCATTGCTGAAACAATGAGCATTGATTGGGTTTATATTTATAGATAAAAAGCTTTGCATCCTTATTGAAAAAATAGTAACTGTTCAGCTCCTTTAATTTTAAAGGCTACGATGGTAATCACATTCAGGTAGTTTCTGTCACCTTTTAAGTTATTTTCTTTTTGTATTGTATTGACTCATGGTGCTCTTTGGATCATACTAAAAAAATCTTTTTCCGGTTTGTGTCTTATAGAAGTTGAAATGTATTGGATGAGGCTAAACTGAACGTTAGGGAGGTGGTGTGACATTAGTAGAGACGCTTCACATTGTCCCTGTGCTACACACTAAACGGCCTACCAAAGACAGCACTCACTGATGACAACAACTCTAAAAGTTCTAGTCACCTTGTCTACATGTACAGCCGATTCAAGAGATGATTTCTGTTTGTCTGTCTCGCTGCAGTTCTGGTGCTGCTCTGGAATATCTCTGGACTGATCCAATGTCACAAGCTGCTTTTTGTTTGTTTCTTCAACTTTTCTCCTGTTTTGAGACCCTCTGCCCATATCTGTATGAATATTAGTGCAGAGGCTAGGGCTGATGTTTTCTAACTTGTTCAGAACAGCTTATGATATTTGTATATTTGCTTTATAATATGCGTGTAAATGCATAATAAAAATAAAAACATGAATCCAGATGCGTTTCCTCTGTTTGTGTGCCGAGATGTTAAAGACCCAATTTGCCCATGCGGTTTTTCTACGTTAGTATATTATTATAAAAGTGGTTTATTTTTATGTGTACAGTTTAAAAAGTGGTATACATTTGCATAAACAGAGTATATAAACTATAAATTTAAATTATATTTGTACGTATAACATGTAAAGTCACTAGATCGACTATTTCTGTTTTTTGTTTTTCCAATAGTTGACAAATCATGTTCATGACATTTATTTGATTAGATCAACAAAATATTTCACCTAGAACTTTTATCATTTATTTAGCTCTTGCAAAGTTGCTTATCTGAAATATTTAATTTGCTGACATCCTGATGAAAAAAATCTAATTTTAGTGTACATTCATTTACATAATTTTGTGAAATCATGGGTTGGGCTGGAAGGCTGAATTTAGCCAAAAATGAACTATTTGTATGCATATTACCCAGTATATGTATGAGCCACAGCTTCATATAAAAGGCACATTCTTACACGTCATCATATTCCAAGATTCCAGTTAGTTAAACCTTTTCCCAGCACATGTGCCTACTGAAGTCAGGCTTAGAGAGAATAAACTGTTTGCATGCTTTGTGTTGTCAGCCTTGCATCAGACACAATATTTCTAAAAGTGAGGTGAGTTTATAATGGAAGGGGAACTTTAGTTGCAGCATTATGACAGTCTGCATAAAGATGAATGGATCTGAGTTCTCTGCCTCCCAGGACTGGAGCTGGATTCTCAGGCTTGGTGGATCCACTGTTTTTGCCTTTAATGAAGGAGACTGTTCTTTCTGTAGCTTTCAGTTCATTTAATAATTTATTGCTTTGTCAACCTAAAGAGAGAAAACAGTGAACACAAGGTAAGCTAGACTTATGTCACATTAAAGCCAGTTATTGCCAAATGCTTATGCAGACCTTCTAAAGATATAATAGTGACAGTTATAAGCATTTCCATAAAAGGGTGAACTAGATTTTATTGACTAATTTTTACATTCTGGCTTTCTGGAAAGTTTGTATTTATAAACTTATTTTTGAGCTTGGAACTGATTTTTAGCAGGAGAAACTGACGCACTGATCAGTAATTTGGTATTTATATTTTCACTTAATGACATACAGGTTGGTTATAAGCGCTACTGCAAATGAAAAAAGCAAATTGTGCACATGAGGTTAAATATTTACGCTTCTACAGAGAATGATGAGAAATGTATTTTGGTCTTTCAGTTCTGTCAAGTCATAAATGAGCTACATTATTCTGTCAGCAGTTAAAGTTCACAGTTACAGTATTTGACATGCCCTTAACTGGTCAACTCCTGACTTAAAGACCCACTAAAGTGTCTTAAAATATGCAGCTTCTTTAGATGTAGATGTTGATGTAATTTCCACTAAATAGGACATTAATGAATATGGTATATAATAAACTGCTCCTCCTCCTTTTAAAAATAGCTTTTATACACAGTGCATTTGATTGGCCAGAAAAATGAGAAACTTAGAACACATATCCTCTAAATGCTAATTTTATCAATGCTAAGCACACTATTTTATAGTTATCCTTAAGGCTAACATATGTAAATGCAGACCATCTGACTGTATATTATCCCCTGCTTGTTCATTAGCTAGTGGCAGTTTACCTTGAGCACCAGCCAACAGAGTTTCTCTAAGCAGGTTAGTCACCATCTCTAATTCTTGTTCCGCCTCTTGCACATTTGGGTCCAGTTGCAGTACTTCCTGTAAATCAGTGCTGGCTGACAGGTAATCCTATAGGTGGAGATAAAGATAACATACACTAAACTGTTATACTGCGCATTACTGTGAACTTAACATGTGTAGGGGGTGTTTATAAGCACAGTGTGAAACAAAGTGTTGTTAACCCTTTCACCTGTGATAAAATCAATGTAATGCACGGATTGAAGTGACTGCTTTTATGAACAATTTATGAACAAAAAAACAAGCATTACAATAAAGAAAGTAATGATCATTTAAGAAAAGTTAAGACAATCACCACTGCTATAAATGGGACAATTAGAACCAAAGTTTTGCTATGATGTGTATTACAGTCTGATGGTAAACACTGACATCACAGTGTGTTATGGCTTTTACCTTAGACCTCAAGGCTGTAAAGATCATATAGTGTACACCTAAGTTTAGGCAGGCAATGTACCAACTTGGTGCATTAATATAGAATGTGTGACCACAGTTGTGTTTATCAACATTTTAAAACAGCTTTAAATGCAGCTCATCCAATCATAAATCAGAATTGCACACAAAATATGTACTTATGTCATACACCAAGAATGTAAAATGTGTAGAGAATAAAGGAGGCTGTCTAATGGCATCATAAAAGCAGTCACCTTCAAGCCCTTGTGGGCCAGAGCTCGTCTGTAAAACGCTTTCTTATTGTTTGTCTCGATCTGAAGTGCAGAGTCACAGTCCTGTTTGGCCTCTTGAAATCGTTCAAGCTTGAGATAACACAGCGCTCTGGAAAACACAACAGAGTTTCTCTTTCAGCAGTGTAGCCTGACTGGGCTCTCATTGGCTGCTTTATGCTGCTGTGGTCAGAGCTGATTGCTGACTGTACTGGTTTATCTGAGCTCATCTCAGCACTTTCTACAAGGCTCTGATTCTACTGACAGTAAAATGAAAGACAGGAGAACATGTACATTTATTAAGGGATTTTATTGTTACTTTGTAATTATTTAGGACAAACTGCCAAGAACCCAGACTACGGCTTTGTTTGGACTGGAATTCTAGCAGAGTGCTTACTATGCCACAGTATACACTGTATAATAATAATAATTTTAAAAGCTATGTGAAGTAGTACATAATGTGAGGCATAAACAATAAACATTACAAACTTTAGTATGCTACATTGTTACATGACTTTTCTTAATGCAATTTTAATTTAGTGAGCAGCATCCAATGCCTGACTCAGAATTGGAAATAGTAATTGCATTTTTAATTCACTCTTGAGCAAAAAGTCTTTGCAGTCTAACCAGTTTTGCTGCTCATGCTGGAAATGGAACGGATTAAATAAAAGCTTTGCATTTTGGAATACAGTATCCAAGTTTTTTATGTATACAGAAAACAGGCATACTGCTGATGAAGAGCAGCACGGTGGTCAATACAACAACCTGTGTTTACACCGATACAGTTATGCTGTTGTAAAGTCTCTCTGATCAATATGTATTTTGTACCTGTTGGTGTAGATGGCACATTCATTGGGTTTGATGACCAGACATTCGCTATATTTGTCCACAGCGCCCTGAAACTGTCCGTTCTTCACCAGGTCATTTCCTTCTTGTTTCATTAGTGTTAAGTGAGCCTCTGCTTTTCTGGCTGTAAAGAGAGTACAGTACTTACAGTAGAATAACAGAACACAGCATCCCCATTCAGAGATGTCATCTTCCATTTCTCTTCTCTTAACTACAGTTAGCAGACTGTCATGAAATCAAGAACATGTCCAAAATCAAATAAAATCTTACAAATACATTTTAGATATAGAAAATGAAGCTTATTTTATGACCATTAAGATCTTCTGTATTGGGGATCTCCATATGACAAGCATATTTACCTGTACCTATTTTTACAGTAGGCAAAAAACAATGATACTTATATTTTATACCATATTATTCAAATTGCAAATAAATAATACATCATGGTAGCATTTGTTGTATCCCCTTAAATTTATGGTAATGTACTGTATACAAATTATTGTAAAAACATTTTTTACTTTACTAAAAACTAATGATAAAAATTGCTGTGTAATAAGAGCAATACAGCAATAAGAATTTAATGGGATAAGGCAACAGGAACTATGCTTAGCATCAAATCAGCAGTTCCTGAATTTAAAGACAGTTACAGTAAAGAAAGAGTGATGTGGTAGTAATACTAACTTTATTAGTATGACATTATCTGTCCTGATGGACAACAGATCAAAGGCTCTGCTATTATTAATGATCGGGGGCTGAAATGTGCTGTGTGATCATGCATATTTCTCTGATAAGATGAAACTAATGCAGTCTTATTTCATTACGATCAGAGCTGACTATGTTTCGTATTTACATAATTGTTTGCTATCAAACACAGAACATCCATGCTGACAAATGCTGTTAGCTGCACTGTGTGATTGTTTGGATAATTATTGAATACATGGACCTATTTTAAAAAACATACAGCTTATACAGCTACATTAAATATTCCAGCACTTCAGTTTAAATCTCTAAGGTGTTTAAAATAATTTTTAACTGCAACACTGGCCTAAAAATCAGTGTACATTCTTATGAATTTACACGTTCCATGTATTATTATTATTATTATTATAAATGCAGTGTTTTATACAAGCACAACCACATAATATCATAAGATTATGTAAGTTATGAAAATGATTTTTAGACCCGTTATAGTTATAGTTGGTTATAGTCCTTGTAGCTGTACAATAATACAAAATACAATAAATAATTCTTGTCTCATGCATGTACTTTAAACAGCATGTAAATGTTTCATTCAGAGTACAGTTTCAGTTTTTGTGGGAAACCGTTGTTGAACAGTGAATGATGGGGTAACCGAAGTGATTAAGAAACAGTACTGCTTTTCCTGTATGTTTCAGAAAGACTTGTTACGTACAGGACACAATTGTTTAAACATGACACCTCCTTCTTCCACACTGTGTCTTTCCAATCAAAGTTAATAACCTCATAAATATGATATATGCAAGAACATTAACCCAGGATTCAACTTCAATCCAGAGTTAACACAATTTCAAGTGTGAAAACTTATTTTTAGTATTATTATTATATTAGTATTATTGTATTTGTTGATAGATAGCTAATGGTGAGATTGATGTAAATAATTCGTTTTGAGAATATTTGTGAACTACTTAAATCTTACTGGTGCTTGCAATATAATTTGCATAAACTCTTTACAGTAAATGTTAAACTATGGCGATTAAACTCTCAGAGATTTAAAATAGAGACCCAAATATTATTAATGGGATGTGCTTTTTTCGCAGCCACTCAGAACAGTCTAGTAATTGCACAGCAAAATGATGAAAGTGAAGTGTCTTAACTCACCCTTCTCCTCTTCTACTCGGGCTGCTCGGGCCTGCAAAACGTGTGCACTGGGTTCCTCTCTGCGGTGCTGCTGGGCAGACAGAGGAACCGTTGGAATCTCTGGAAGTTTCTCTCGCCAATCAGGACCATCTTGTTCGATTAGCATTTTAGTGATTCTAATAACATATCACAAACACAATTGGACAACACACATACTGTATGACGTTGCTAGAATTATGATCATTTTACATTAAAAATTATTTTCTGAAACAGTACCTTTGTGTTCTTTTCCCATAGAAATATTTAAAACAAGGTAGATGTTTTTGAAAAGAAAATTCTGCAAGAGAATGCTCATTTTCAGAAAAAATATTTAAAATTAAGTTGATTATTTCACCCAGTAGCATTTTTTTGTTTTATTTGAAATGAAACTCCAACCAAATTTAATAAGCTTCAAACAACAATTTACTAATAAGAAAACATCTTGAAAACATTCTCTTATTTTGGTCTTTTTGCAGTATTTTTAGATTGCATCCCTTTGCAATGCTCAGAAAATTCCCATTGTTCAGAAAATGTAATATTTTTCCCCATGAATTTTGAATGGTACCTGTGCACACTGTCGTGAGCAGCCTGCACACTGATGTCAATCTGCAGTACCGTCTTGTAATCCACATAGGCCTTTTTGTAACGCTCCAGAGACTCATACGCCATAGCTCGCCGGAGGAGGGGTTTCAGGGAAAAGGGGCGGAGCTCCAGGGCCCTATAAATAATCAGGATGAGACACAGCGGATCAAGATCTTTTTACGATTCTGTGCCCTACAATAAACTCCGTGACTGTACGTAAGCAGCCAAGGTCCATTCATAAATCTGTGTTCGGATGTATCTTTGTAGGTGGCAGAAGATTAAATAGTTCTGTCAGAATATCTTTTTTTATTTTATTAAAACTTCCTGCTATTTTCTAATTTCCTTACATTTAGGATACATTTAAACAATGTGTAAGTGTATGTGTGTAATATTTTTTTTAATAACATTGCATACAACAGGAAAATGAAATGTACAGTATGACTAGACAGAATCTGGCTGATATACTGTCAGACTTTATTATCATTTATCCCTCATCTAAGCAGAATATGGTAACAGATTGCTGAGATTCTTAGTGCTGGAACTAGTCTGCTGTGAAATCTCCTTACAGTGCAACTAACTGCGTTGAGTGTTAATCTTTCCAAGCCATTACACGTCCTTGCTGAATTACCTCACATGTAAATCCTAGCCGAACAGAGCATTGTGGGTCTTATTTTCTTAACACCAGTCATTATGTAGTGGGTGAAAGTGAGGTCATTATCTCACTCTTTCTGATTGACAATTGAACGGCATGCGTTTTTATTGTTGCATGTAAATGTGAGGTTAACCTGGTGCAGTCCTGAATGCAGTCTGTGCTATTCCCGTCTTTCAGGAAACAAGCTGCTCTGTTCGAATACAGAATACATAGATCCTCTGGACTGTCAATACCTGAAAATACAAACACAGCACTGAGACTAAGCAGCTATAGTTCTCCATGGATACACAGAGTGGTTAAAGGATCACACTACAAATTAGTAAGAGAATAAACATGCAGAGGAAGGTGAATTTTATAAAGACAGTACATCTCAGTATTCAAAACACCCATTACGTAACTTTTGTGGGCACACCCATAATGCATTGTGCCGGAAGTCAGCTGCAGTCTTTTCAAACACTTTCATTTCTGTTTCCTAAAAATGCATCACATTCCTACATGTCAGTGTGTGTGAGTATACCCGTGACAAGACGCAACAGCTCATTTCCATATGAAATCTAGACAGTAAAGCCTCCGTATGAACCAAAATCAGACACCTCACCCTGCATTACTCAATGCCACTGAGCAAGATCCACAAATTCTATATGCAAAAGATATTCTTGGAGTCTACACATTTGAATTTGTTGATCTGAATCATTTAAATGCTAAATTAAAAGGCCAGTATGTTTAAATCAGTGAATTTTAATAATTTGACTGTAATAATTAACCTTTCCACAAAAGTAAAATAAAATTAAAATGGCAATATGGTAACACCAAAGTCCGTAATATCTACATTCTTATACCTATATTTACATCTACAAAATCTATAATATATCTACATTCTAATATATCATATATGAGTTCAAGGTACTTAAATATGAAAATACTTGCACTAAAATCATTCCAATGTATTGGTTAAACTGAAAAACCCAGTACTTTTAAGCATACTATAAATATAATGACCTTTGCTAACACCAAAATCTGTCATATATTAGAAAAAACACTAAAACA
>JAZGTJ010004172.1:0-31996 GCA_036877575.1 Botia almorhae | reverse complement strand
CCTGGAGAAAACAGTCGGTTAGCTTTATCATTTATCTTATTGGCAGCTCCTCAGCAGGGGTTTGACTCTTCTCTGTTTCCTGAAATAAGCCTTTATTGTGCCATTACCAGGCAAGGTGTCAAATAGCAGCTCTACAGCAGATATTTAAAATTATTTTGTTGCTATTTTCTTATTGTAAACTCCAAGGTGTCATTTTGGGTGGGAACTTAAGTGGTTACTGCATGAAGTGGGTAACTGGTGCAAAAAGTTTCTACTTGGAGGTGGAAGGGAAAACAGACTTTTCTGATTTGCACAATGAGAAAATTACAGACCAGATTCATAAATATTGACATTACCTCCCATCAATCTGACAAATATCAACTTTTTCATCAAGCTTGTCTCTCATTTTGTACCAGTTCTCCCCACTCACAGTCAGCCATTACACATCTCCGAAAGATTAAATGTGAAATAACACAAGCATGGGGAAATCGGGCCCCTGGCATGGTACGGGTCCTCCTTGACCTTACAGACATCTGCATACAGGACTGGGGCTCTGTGATATGTAGACAGTGAATGATGCGGCCCCTAGTGTGCAAGATTCAGGCCCTTATCAGTCCATAGCCTGTGGCATTAGAGATGCCAACTCCATTACCCTGGCCTGTATTGGCTCCCAGGGCAGCGTGGAGCACAGGGCACATCTCACAGTGCCTACAGCCTTGTATCATTTGCAGACATTCATTCCATGATTTTTCTTCTCTCCTTCTATCCCAGTCATGCCTTCTGGCATAACTTAAAATGTCTGACACTGAGAAGAGCCAAAGGAGCATTCATGCTATTATTATGATTACCCTTCTCGCTTCTTTCAAACCAGCTGGCCCATGGGAGGTTCTGCTGACCTTTTGCCAATTGACTGGGGACGGTTTTCATTTTCATACAGAGCAATGACATGGAAAAATGAAGCCTAATCTTTTGTAAATGTATTCAAGGCTAAGGTTCAGAAATGGGACTAGGATTCAAATGCCTCACAGCCTCCCAAAGCCATTTTTTGGGCAGGACTTTGATGGACTTTGGAAATTCTAACTTATTGACCTTGTTGATCCTCATAGAAGGCTAATTTCCTCAAAAGCCCATCATCATCTTTACTTCACTGAGTTCGATTTAGTTTATTATTGACTTTGTGTCAGTACCAATATTGATATTGCTCATACTTAGGGTTAGAGAACAAACCTCTGACCGTAGTATTTAACTTTGGTGTGTATATTACCCTGCATGTTTGTGCTGTAAACATGAACAATGTGTGCAGGAAATGCGAGTATTTACATTTTGTAAGCAATCAGACTAACAATTTATGGATAGTTATAAACAATGAGAATGGCCAATTTGACTGGGGCCATTAAACAAGCGCCCTAACAACATCCAATCAGCTACATAAAAACATGCACCCACATTGCAATGCCCTGACAACCACCTCTGTTGTATTGTGCTAGAGAATTCTGAACAGGAAGGAATCAGTTTTTTTTAATATGATGGTCTTGTCCTAAATGTTGGCGTTTTTTAATTATATTAAAAATGCTATAAGCATTTTCAAAACTTTTGCTAGCCTGCCATTTTGCTAATTTTATCTACACTTTCTTTACATCTAACTTTCTTCATACAAAAACATGTAAGCCAACCTAATACTAGTAAACCCTAGTCTTGTGTAGCCAGACTACCAGACTGATGCCAGAAGGTCTAGACCCCATAGTAGCTTTTAATGGACAGGGACTGCCAAATAGAACATACATATGATCGATATGTAAAACAGTTTGTTTTGTTCAGTGCTATGTTTCCAGGCAGACAGTTAAAGAACACAACACACACGTCTCTAGATTTAAAACTCCTGAAGCATTTTCAAATCTATGTGCCTTATGCAGACATTCAACCAATGCTGTGAGGCTGAGACTAATCACACCCAACACCTGAAATGCTTTAGTGGCAGGGATTTTGATTCTGGCTTAAATTGGGCAGGCCGGCACACTAAATCTTTTTTCATTTATTTATTTATATTTGCTGTTTACAGAGCCTAGGGCTGTCACTGTGCTTGTGCATTGTATTCCAAAAACAAATTGCTTACAATACTTTAAAACCAAGTAAAAGCTCTAAAAAGGGTTGTCTCTGCTATCAGTATAATTTAATATAAAGCAAATCACCTGTGATTTCCAGAAGATGTTTAGCATATTTAAATCATTATCTCTGCTTGAGCTGATACAATTGCTTCATCAGATTCATTTACAGCATTTATATACTGTACCTTCAGATGGTGCACTGAATGATGCAGCACAACAGATGAGCCGAATACAGAAAATAAGATTCATCAGTAAAAAGAGCAAGTTAAATTTAGCAGATGTTTTAGCAACACTTTTATCACCCAGACATGTTCTGCCCCAGACGTATTTACAACAGCTGCAATAAACTGCCATATGCACATTTCTTGTTGTATAATTCAAACGTTAATAGATAACAAGTCCCTTTTCTTCTATGGTGAGTTCCTCACATACCTTGTTTAAAAGCACAGCTTCTGGTTTTTGAATCAGGCAGATTTTAATATTTAACGATGCATTAATTAGAGAGGAGGTAATCTATTATTTAGAAAAAAGATGCTTGAATAAAATACTTTGTTCCTTTAAACTGCCATTACAATTTTTTGTACTTACATTTTCTTGTATTTGTAAAGTCTCTGTGTGGCATTCTATTTTACTTTAACTGTTTACAACCTAATTTTCCTCCCATAATATTCACAGAGAGAAAATGGAGGGCAGACATGTCTTTATTTGCTACTAATTAAGAGCTTGTTTAGAAGTTTAATTTTTTTTATAGTGAAGACACCTACGAATGTGCACAAAAAGAGCAGACATCTGTATTAAAAACGTAAATGGGTCTTTTGACGTTACATCATCTTCTGTCACATTGAGTCTAATTTGTGTACAAACATCTGATAAGGCAGATTTGCATATTTTTGGCATAAACATTTGCATTGAAACATTTAAAACCATACAGAAATGCAAACACAAAAATAAACATATTTACATGGAATAGGTGTCTTGTCAACGTACATGTTGCCGTCAGGGTAGGAGATGGGCTAAATTAAGAACATCCTAGAAAATAATGTGAATTTACAAGAGCTTTACCATAAGCTGTAGGTCACACACCTGTCAGTCACAGCACAGTTGGAAAATTAGTCAGCCCAAATTAGTCCCCCCACCATCAAACGTGACCTTCCCTTATGTTAAAGGACTGCTTTTTATAAACAACACAAAACGTTGTACTTTAAAGGAACAGCTAACCCAAAAATGAAAATTCTGTCATCATGTGTTCACTCTCATGTCGTTTCAAACCTGTGTGGCTTCCTTTTTATGCCTCATCAGAACAAATTTGAAAACTGATTGTTGTTTTTGATGATTTGATGATAAGAACTAGATAACAATAGCATCATAAAAGTATCACAGAAGAAGTCCATATGAGAGCTATATTCTGAGTCTTCTGAAGCTCATACAAAAGCTTTAACAGATTAGAATGTATATGCT
The DNA here is from genome assembly GCA_036877575.1 of Botia almorhae. Classification (NCBI taxonomy): domain Eukaryota; kingdom Metazoa; phylum Chordata; class Actinopteri; order Cypriniformes; family Botiidae; genus Botia; species Botia almorhae. The sequence continues at coordinate 28,454 of JAZGTJ010004172.1, read as the reverse complement.
AATCCTGACGTACACCCCACTGTAGTTTAGGCGCCTTTGAAAGTTTATGAGAAAAATAATAATGGCTGATTTGTAAATTAATCTTGTAAATTAGTATTTTGGCATATCTAATGTATATCACATGACTGAAGGCTTGAAATATAGTACATAAAAGTGCAGGTGTGTGCACTTTTATCTGTTTGACTCAGTAAAGCTCCAAGTCGTTGTAATTGAATTGAAATAACTGACCGGCACATTCTTCAGAATTTCTATTTCATGTTCTATATAGAAAATTATACAGGTTTGCATCAATATAACAGCTCATGCTGGGTTTTCATTTTTGGGTGAACTGTTCCTTTAAGGCCCATCATAGCTCTACTGCCCTCCTGTTCTTTCTAATAATGAGAGAGTAATGACTGCAGGTCTGGTCTGTTTTAGTTACAAAGGAAATTAGAGGAAAGAAGACACAATAACAGCCAAAATCCTTATTCATCACAAAATGAATTCCCTTCAAGGCACCAGCATAATCCCTCACACATCAATTACTTCTTTATCAGAAGGGAGACAAGATAGATTCACTGTCTCCAATCTTGTTATGATACACATTTTAAATGTTTTTTTCCTCCACGTTTTCTGACAATGTCTCAATATTTCATTGCTATCAGTCACTACACAGGCACTTTACACACATTTAACCTTACGATACTTGAAGTTTTAAAGGTCCTAAAAAGATATCTAACAAAAGAATCTACACTGTATTGTTCATTGTAAAGAATTGTGCACTATAGATTCCTAAAATAGCACATAAAGTCATGAAACACTCCTTATCATATAGGCTACTCACAATTTAAAATAGCTAAATTACAGCTACGCTTCTGGAAAAGTGTAGCTTTTTTTGCATTTGGCTTTTTTGTTTATCCAAAGTGACTCTCAGTGCATTAAAACTGTAAACAAGTAGTTCTTTACAAGCTTGTAACAAGGAGTAGCTACAGTAACTACAGTACATGGAAACCCTGGGCACTTGCGGTATAGAATATTTTTTTCCTATAGTCCTGAACTTGGTCCTTTTCTAGTTCTCTGTTACAGCACTTTTGTCAAGCATCAGTGACACAATCAGAGAATAAAGAATGATTTTATTGTCAATATATTGCAGCAGAGATGCAAGTTACAAATCCATGATTTTTGTTATTTATTGTTTATAAAAGAAAGAGAATAAGGTGAAGCTATCTTTAGGTTTTGTGCTGCCCCAGTCTGAAGTTTCAGCTGATTTAGGATACCCAGATAATTTAATAGTGCAAAAGAGCTACAACATGCAAGACAAAGACATGTTAAAATAGATGAGAGAGATTTAAAACAGTGAATCTTGTGTTGATTCTTTTGTTTGGATTCTTGGACAACTGTTTGTCATATTATTTTTATTACTTCCCAGATTTCTCTTAAAAATGACAATAATCTCACCAATTTAAGAAGAGATCTCAACAATGTCTCAAACTGTACAATATTTGATACCAACATGAACTTAAAAATTTTAATTAAGACTGCCAGGGTCCTAACAGCCCTGTTTTTTGTCAAAGCATGATGTTTGGATCCTGACTTTATTCTAGTCTTAGGGTGTACTCACACTAGGCACGGTTGCCGTGAACCGGGCCCGAGTACAATTGAACCGTGCTCTGGCCCACCTCTTCCAAGTGGGCCAGGGACGGCTAAACGAGCCGCGCCCGGGCACGGTTCGGAGCACTCACACTAGTCAAACGAACCGCGCTTTGGTGGTCAAACGCACTCAGGCACTGTTCGAATTGCCTAGTGTGAGTACACCCTTAGTTCTTGCATCAGGATCTTGACTCATTTATTGTGTCTTTTGTGTTCTGTGTTGCTTTTTGTGGAAGCACATGGCCATTGTTTGTTTACTTTGTGCCATGTGCTGTCCGGTCTTGAGTTTTGAACCCGCCCTCATTGTTACAGTGCGGTAGTGTTTGCGGCGGCAAAAATGAGGAGCACGAAAGTAGATAAAGAATATTTAATAAAGGAAAAACAAAGACAAAACAAACACTAACAATATAGGTGACAGGGGTAACGACAAATGCAAAACAGCAGCGTGAAACAAAGACAATCCAAAATACAAGAGACAGAAGCAGTCCAAGGTAATACAAAATACAAAATCCAAAAACCAGGGAACATACAATACGCAACATTCAACAATCAACAATCACTGACAAACTAAACATACAAACAGGGAACTTAAATAGACAGACTAATCAAAGTAAACCAGGTGATACTCATTACAAACAGAAAGTGAACAAAGTGAAAACCAGAGATAAACAGGAACTTCAAAATAAGAGTCTGGACTCTTAACACTCATGTTTCCTTGTTATCCAATAATTTGTTAATGCCTCACACTTGTTTGCCATTGTTACCCTCCTTGTTTGGTTCTTTATTTAATGCCCTTGTGCTGGTGTTTTGTTACCTGTTACCAGGTGTGTAAATGAATCTGTATTGGGTCTTGAAGTTTTTTTGAGCGCCAAGTCTTGTATAACTAGACTTGTTTTGGTTTTTGTTTGAGTGTTTCGAGTCCAGTTTGTTTTTCATTTTGCCCCCTCGTAGGAGTTTTTGAAAATGTTTTGTCTAAAGTTGTTCTGCTACTGGATTCATCTCCTTAAATTATTTTTTGTAGAAACCTCAGAGACAACGAAACAGAACACTATAATGAGTAGTGAACTCTTAGGTAATTTAGCTGGAAAGAGGGCCTAATATACAATATATCCAATACTTTCTGAAATATTGTTGAACCAAAATAATGTCCATATATTCAGTTTATGTAAATGTAATTTTAAATGTGTAGTGGCAGTGGTTCTTTGTCTCAAAAAGCAGAAGTGTTTCTTAAATGTACCTTAAGATCATGATAGCTGGCTAATATAAGGACTCAATGGACCCATGCATTGTCCAGTCAACACAATCTACCAGCGACTCGTATCTGCAGTAGCATCATAATGGAATTAAACATTTAGTAATTAAATATTTGGTGTAATGCATTTGGTCTGATAACACTGCACTTGTGAGCATGGTGGTCTAATTGAAGATAGTTATCAAGAAAGGGCAGCATTTGTTACCCTTGAGTAAATGGAATAAGTTTGGAAATTGCTGAAAACAAACTTAATCAAACTTAAAGCAAACTCAATGGGGAAAGTTTGGGCTGTGCAGTGTAATAATATAAACGGGGNGGGGGGGGCAGTTGTGACCTACTGGTTAGTGAGTTGGGCTTGTAATCAGAAGGTTGCTGGTTCGATTCCAGCACTGAGGGGGTTACCACTGAAGTGCCCTTAAGCAAGGCACCAATTGAAACGTTGAAGTTCTTTGACTGTTTTTAGAAGTGGCCAGTCAGTTACGGCACGCACCTTTGCATCATCCATGGCCACCCCTTCACGACTAATGACGTAACCCAGGAGTTTAGTGGAACTCACATTTCTCCCCTTTTACAAATAGGTTATTCTCGATAAGTTGTGACAATACTGAACTAACATGTCTTTTGTGCCCTTCCAGGGAGTTCAAGTAAATCAAAATGTCATCAATATAGACGATAACCCATTTCTCTAACATGTCACGGAAAATATAATTCATGTACAATTGGAACACTGAGGGGCTATTAGCCAGACAAAAGGGCATAACCAGGTACTCATAATGTCCGGACGTCGTGGAAAAAGCCTTGCGTTGCATAAATCAAGTTTAGTAAAATAACGGGCCTGGTGGAGTTGCTCAAGAGCGGGTGGAATCAAAGGGAGCGGGTAGTGGAACTTTACTGTAGCCTCGTTCAAATTTCGATACATTACCTAAGACCCCTGTCCTTTTTCCCAAACCCACTGAGACGGGGGAATTAGATGGACGTATAAAGCCCTTAGCTAACTCTTCCTCAATATATTCTCGCATTGCCTTTGATTCGGGTTGTGAAAGGGGAAAAACTTGGCCTCTGGGAGGTAATGTGTTGGGCTTTAGGTCTATAGCACAATCTGTGGAACGATGTGGGGGTAATTGCGAAGCTTTTGCCTTGCTAAAACGATTGCTAGATTTGAACATTCTCGGGGAGATCAGGGTGTGGCTCAGGGATAGAGGCAATCGGGAATAATGGGTTTACTTGCGTTAGACAAGTTTGGTGACATTCGTGACCTCAGCAGAGAATTTCCCCCCCACTCCAGGAGATAACGGTTTCATGGTTTTGTAGCCAGGGTAGACCTAGGACTAGGGTATGCTTAGGGGAGGATATTGCCAAGAGTTGTAGTTTTTCTATGTGAAGAATGCCAACTTGTAACTGTATGGGGAAGGTCTGATATTCTATGCGTCCCACACCAAGGGGTCGACCATCTATCGCCTCCACCTCTAGGGAAGAGGAACAAGACAAACACAAATCCGTAATCCAAACTCCATAAACAATCCAAATCAGTACCAGGTAAATCACTCACAGGAAAACGCTCTGAAATGTATGCTTGGAAGGCAATACAAGACATTGCGCTGACTGTTTGCGCGTCAGCGCTTAAATAGTCACGGTAGCGCTTCCCCGCTTTAACCCGGAAGTAGCGCGAGTGTTTTCTGGGAAATGTAGTTCCGAGTTTATCAGTACTCTGGTGACGCCTCTCTCAGCTGGTGCGGAAAAGGGGGAGCGAGAGCCTCCTCCGTAACAGTCACATTTCAGGTATAGGGAACCATATTCTGATGAATAGGTCACTTTCACAGTTTCACTTTTACTTAATTACAGTTATGTAATTTATAATATCTGTGGGTGACATTCTGTTACAGCATGTGCCTTTCATTTTCAATTTATATAAATTAAATTGGATTTATTAAATGTACTCATTTAAAAAAAATGTCTAGCTCTATGGTATTATAATAACTATCATTACTTACTGCTGTTCATAAAAGGAATGCACCTTTTAAAACAGATCAAAACTGCAAAGAAAAAAGGTCTCAGTCCTTTACAGCACCGCAGATTTCTGACAGAGCATCACTGGAGAATCACAGACTTCAAACACTCATTGCATGTGGGTGGGACTACAGATATGTATAAAAGGTCTTGCAATTTCTGAAAAGTTTCTTTAAGACTTGAGATGTGCACTTTCACCACTATTGAATTGATTTCAAATTTAAAGCAGTGGACTACAAAGAAAAATCAAGACAAAACAGCCTTTCTCCCCAGACATTATGGGAGAAGTTTATGTCAAGCTTTCCATTTAAATACAGAAGAGACAAGTGAGAACACCTGACATTTAATGAAATCACTGACGTCCAATCTAAAGTCATGTGTCAAATGCACCATATTTAAGTTAAACTTGGGCATAAATAAAACATTTCCTACATTTCTGTCTGTTTTTCACACAAAGCTAATGTATGGCTTTAGAAGATTTGAAAACAGCGCATAGACAAGTTATACATACTGCTTTTACGATACTTTTTTGTTCCTTTATTATGCCTGGGTAGATATAGTTTTCATGAAGTCTAGTGTGAAAAAGCCCTGCATGTAGATACTTCAAATTCCTTGTGTGTTCCACTATAGAAATAACAGCATACATATGAGCATATAAGTCCAATAACATGAGGCATGAGTAAATAATAATAGAATTGCCATTTTTCCATAATTTCCTATTGCAGAACAGAATAAATTATTCCTATATCATTTCTAAGCTTGGTTAGGTTCAAACTGAAATGTACTTGATACCTTCAGCACACTGTTGGACTCCAGCTTTCATTTCTTTTCTAACAGTGATTTGACAGATAGCTTGTGTGCAGTGCCAATGGAAATTTTAGATTTAATCAAGGATATGCCTTTGTAATGGACTATATTGAAACAATAGGAAATGTCATGACAATGTCAATACACATTCTATGCATGCTTCCATTTCATATTCTTTGAACTAATGTAAATTGTTTGTCCAGAGAACAGCGATAAGGTCAGTTATCAATAAAACAAAGCAATCTCCGGATTTCATCAGGATTGGACATGTTAGGGATGAGAAACCCCGGTGAGTCCTCAATCAAAGCTTTGCTTCCTGCGGCAGGTAATTGGAAAAGTTCTATCAGATTACAATGTATTTTACACCATATCTACAATGTATTTTTTGCCTGTTCTGCCTCATCAAGCTCATAACGCAGTTCTGGTTTGCCATCTGTCCACGCGAGATTGCATGTGCAGGTATCAGACTTCCACAGCCGTGCCAAGACCAATGTTTCAAAAGCTGAACCTCACAGGTGCCGTTTTAGACAGAATTACAAGTGAGACGAAGCGGGCCGTGGTCATGGGAGCGTGGCGGAGTAGATCGCAACGCAAGCAGATAGAAGCACCACGATGACACTCTAAATCAGCACGGCCAGATCCAGGCCTGAGAGTTGAGGTGACGAGTCGAGCTGCGGGACGAAAAGCCTATCGACGGGATGCTGAGGGGGGTGGATGAAGTGATGAATGTTCAAGCTGGCGAGGGAAGATATCACCAAACATCTCGCCCAGCTCGGTACCCAAAGCATGCTCACTGGAGAGGATTAGATGATTCATCAAATGCGACCAGGAACTCGGCAGCAGGGGTGGATGGATTTTTTAATACTCCCTTATCAAATGTTTTGTATAATTTTCTCTTGCCTTTGCAGGCATTTGTTTGAGGTTGACACCCGTAAGGTTTCTCAATAAATGGTAATTCCTGAGAGACTAGAATTTTAACGGGAAACAGGTTAAAGGAATAGTTCATCCAAAAATGACAATTATGTTTTTACTCAGCCTCATGCTATTCCAAACATGTGTGGGGGGCTTAATATTTCTTGGAACACAGAAAAAAACATTTAGCAGAATGTCCAAGCTGTTCTTTGCCATACAATGAGTGAGTGCCAATTCCAGGGGTACTGAAGATCGCACAGTCCCCCAAAATATTGTTTTGCACTCAAATTGTCTGTCTAAATTCATTGGAAACAAAAAAATTCTTTGATATTTACATTCTTTTGAGGTTTTACTAATAATAATGTAGGAACTGTGTCCATACTCGTTATATCATAGTGTGCTATATTCTTTTCATTTCTATATATTTGCATGATTAACAGGCCTTTCTACAAAGTATCCTACTTTTGATTTTCACAGAAAGGTTAGAAGAATATAAGGGTCAATTTTGACATTGTCCCTTCATATGTGCAAAGCAATCATAACAATCATGCATACACACAAAATGCAAATAAAGAGTTGTTAAATTGCATCACATTGGGTTGTGTCATATATTGGTTGAGCTCTCTGAACTGCATGCAGTGTCAGTCAACAGACATTAAATTGCCAACAAACTACAAACGTAAACCTACAGGTTTCCCAAACCAATATAGTCTCACAGAATCCAACATATGAACCCACAAATGCACCATACACTCTCATCCGAGCTGCTAACGAAAAACCAGGGGACTCATCTGCAGGAACAGAAAACCATTTTACACTCTTGCTTTCCAGGGAGATAACCTTGTATAGACTGTCTACACTCATTAAGAGTACCGCATCCCGCAGGAAGGGTGCACCGCACCACAGCCTGAACTCCTGCCGGCATACTCTCCACCATCAGCACGCTCTCAATGCCACAGACACCTTTAACCTTGAGCTCATAACTACACTGTGGATGTTTTAATATACATATTATGTTTATCTTCAAGGCCTTTGACAAACTTTATCCAATAAAGTTTTGTTATTGTTTGAAGAATATGATACATTTGTGTGTGTGTGTGTGTGTGTGTGTGTGTGTGTGTGTTTCTGAGCCATGCAAATACATGTGCATAACTCTGTAGTCTTGTATCGCTGAAAAGGAAATATTGTGCAGTAGGACATGGATATTAAACACACTGTGCAATGATTAGAAAAATCTGAAAGTAAATTATGCTTAAGACATTTGTGTTTTAATATATATCAGTTTTATATATTCTTCATATAATAAAATGTTTTATCAGACATCTAGGTGGTAGTATGTTTCTTTTTATTGCACATAACATTTTTTTAGCTGCATAACACAACACATTTAGATGCGTAACACAACTGTTTTAGGGCAAGTTCATTTTTCCACTATGAATATATTATGGGTATATTAATAATAGCCTTTTCACACACTAATCCTGGTAAATAACTGTAAAATTCCCAGAATGATCTTACCGTCACTTAAGCAATGCTGTTCTGTCTTTTTACCAGCAAGATACCATTCACACAGCAGTACCAAAACACCAGTAAACATTGTAATGTCATTAACTGCAAGTGAGCTCTAAGCGGCTTTGTTGGTATTGTGTTTAAAACATTGTGGGTTATGGCTTTCTATCTAAATGTACATGGTACAAGTTTTACTGATGTTTTCATTTTTGTGGCAAAGGCTTATATTCATGCAGTTGCTCTTGACCCAATAACATTGTATTAGACAACTGTAGTGGATAAATGCTGCCGCTAACATCCAAAGGCAGAGATGCTACCTCTGGCTAAACTACAGTAACGTTTACACATGGATAGACACTGTAATTTTGCCAAGAAAATTGGGTACCTGGATTATTATCTTTTGTTGGTCCTGACACAACATTCCACAAAACAGTTCTAACCTAAACCCTAGCCCTAACCCAAATTCTAACTATAACTTACCCTTAAAATCAGATAGGAAATAATAAGTTGATAATAAGTTATGAATGTTATGCAAGCCCCTCACCCAGTCCTAAACCTAAATCTAACATTGACCCTACACCAGAACGTACAATCTGTATGGTTGCAATTCAGTGAATGCACAGGAAAGTGTTTTAGAAAGGTGTTTTGAGCAACTTCCAAGAAGAGATGAAATGCATCATCACCCAAAGCAGACTTCTTACATCAGCTTGTTCTCTGCTGATACCGATATATTCTGTGTTTACACTAAGCATTATACTGGTAGTTCAATGGTAATGTTACAACTTATTACTGGCCAATTGCCATAATCGATTTACTGGTAGTTTTTGTAAAGGTCCTGTTTACACATAATCTCTTAATGGTAATTTACCAGTAAAGAGTGCACGTGTGAAAGGGGCTATTAATCTGGTGCTGATTTGATTTCACCAAAGTCTGGTCCAGGTAAGCTCCAGAAGTGTATGCTTTGCATAGACACTATTATTTAAAGATGGGACAAATTGAAACTTTATTAGACTCCTCAGCACACCCTTAAGTAACCGATTACATTCTAAAGTTTCATCTGGTGAAGACTGTTTGATAGTCATAATTGTAGCTAATGATACGGAAGTATTTGGAAGCAACAAATTTTGTTGCAGATTATTTTGGTCTCATTGTTTCAGCTTTGTACTGCTTTTGGATATGTGTGATGTTTGAACACTGAAAGAGACTGCTGTAGTTTTAATAGTTGTATAGTTGGTTCTGTCTATTTTAATTGGGATTTAAACATTATTTTCTATGAAAAGCTATTAAATATTTGTAAACGAAGACAATTACTTTAAAGGAAACACAGAAATTGAGCATGTTATCCATATGGTCAAAGCCAGGGTGCACCATTTAACTCTGCTAACTTTTACTAGACTTTTAGAATAGTTTTATCATCTCACTTAAATTTACTTTGAGTGTTTTCTGCATGCCATTAAATTGAACAAATTCTAGTATCCTGAGAAGCTGTTACATCATTTGTTTCAGTACACAGTTCAAGGGCAAGTTTTTTATTTGATAAAAGAATAATAAAAGTCTGATAAAGTCTGATCTGATAAAAGTCAGCTGTATTTATCTAAATATGTTGAGTTTCTACTTTTTAAACTGCCGAAAAATAGGTACTAACAGTTCCTGCAAAGTAACCCGATCCAAGTATTTTGCCGTGATAAACATTTTGAAAGTAAAAATGAGGTTCAGGCCAGTGGGTGGGTTTATTTAATCTTTTTTTGTTCTAAAGGAACTGTTAAATGTGAATGAAGCACAAAAAAATGGCAGATAATGTCATAGCTACAATAATTTAAACCGACAAAAAAGATGATTTCACATCCTTGCAGAAAGTGGCATTTCACGGTTTTTACAAAATGCATCAGCCTGTCGGCCTATTCATACGTTTATTTACATACTTATTTCATGCAGTTTCGACTCAGACACTTTATATTAAGTTAATATCATGTATGCTTGATGGCATTTTCCTTAATATTCTGAAGTGAAATTGAAAAGGAAACATCAAAGCAAAAAGCAATTTCCTCCAAAATGATGGAAATAAAGCATAAAAATTCCTAGAGGTAATCTGATTTCATTCTTCAATATTTGCGTGGTGCTCACCTGTATCTTCTCTGACTTTCTCAATTTTGTCTTTCATCATTTTGGTTGCTCTAAGCTCTGATGGATGTTGTCACCGCGGGTGTCTGCTTAGAGCCTGAAGGGTTGTAGATATCTTTTTATTATTCATAAAAATGGAGGGATCTTTTTAGCTACGAAGCCAGGCTGAAATGACCTCTGAAAACTATCGTAACCTTTGCAAAGAGGGGTGAGTTTTCATCTCAAAAAGATCTTCAGTGCTTTCTGTCCAAGTTGTCCATTATCATTACTGTCTCTGACAGTAATGTGGGTTGGACGGACAGAGCTGGTGAATATGGTACAATGGGAAAAGAGTGACAGCTCATTAAATTAGGCTATATGTGTAGAGTTTGACAATGTGAGAACAGAGGTGGCTATGTTCCTATATTTTCATATTGAATGACACGTTATACTTTCAAATTTTCTTCCTTCCTGTTGATTTAAGATTTAATAGTGACTGACTGAAGAAATGTAATGATACTTAATACAAAACTGCTTGCTTTAGGCTTTTGCTGTCTCTTAAAGCAGGCCTTCCTGTATTGACGGTATAAGGTTTTAATGTTCTGAACAAACCAACCTAAAATGGTACAACATACTTTGAAGCAACATACAACAAGTCCTTTAAAGCATGATAATCGACAGGTCACCTAAGTATAGCAGTTAAAAATGAATTCTTAAATATAAAATTAATTATTGGTTAAGGTTAGTGCAGGTATGTTTTAACCTTGAAAACTGAACTCGCTTTAATTGGCAATTAGGGGACATTTAATTTCCGATCTATGTTGCGCATGTTCTATGTTGCCACAGTCATGTTCATCTGTTTTAAAGAAATTTTAACTCATTTTATTGTCACTCTGTGGACATTTCACTCCAGAAATGCCAGCACCATAGAAACGTAATGTAATTTTGCAAAAATGTCACCACAATCAATGTTTTTCATGAGACTGGACTGAAATAAACATGTTATTGGACTTTGATTTAAAACTACAGTGGGACATACACTCAAATGATTGTCTTTTCTTTTAACATAAGAAGTCATTGACTAATTGTAGGCTTGTGTAATCATCATTTTTGGGCAATTCTTTGTTTATCCAAACTGCAGCATTATTTATTGGGATCAGACTCCTTATTGATTCACTACAGAATAAAGTAGTTTCATACAAACAGTTGCTTATGTTGTATATATTAAGAACTCTCTGCAGGCCTCTGGTTGTAGTCCAGTAATCAATATGATTTGGGGCTACGGAATGAACTTTAAAAGCTGTTTTGGGTAAAAAGTGCAAGAGAAAAGCATTATTATTTTCAAGAGATTCCTTTAAACTGTTCTTTAGATGTCAATGGCTTTATAAAGTTACTTTGTCCTTTGTCCTCCAGCTGTGTCCAGTTTTCATGGTATCCAGTATCCAATTAGCCCCTGCTGGTGGATGATGTAACTACCCATTTAAGCAATCATACAGAATCGTTCTCCTCTGATGGCCATTTATCAGATTCTGAGAACAGCATATCCAATGCTATATTATTTTTTTATGTTTTACTGTTGGATCATGACATCCTTTCATTGTTTTGTTTTTTTTACAGATTTTAATAGCACAAAAGCAGTCATTATTATATATAACCATATTATATATATTATATAAGACACACATAGTTTTTTATACATTATAAAACATTCCAAACGTTAAAAATTTAATATGCTAATTAATAGTTTACATAAAAACATATAAATGTAGGAACAAGTAAACCTTATTTTATATAATAAGCTTAACCAGAATATAATTTTAATCACCAAAAGATGTGCATGACAATGCGATTGATGTATCATAGCATCAGGCTTTGTAGCTATGAGAAGGTGTTGATTTTCATATGACTCTCTTATGCTCAACCCTAGTGAGATGTTCTTTATAATTTATCTGATTGATGCATCTGTTAGATTACAGGTTAAACCATCCATCTCTTGAATCTCTCTTGCACATGATGTGTCTTCCATTAATTACCCATGATCATTAAAAATAAGTGACATGTCAATTAGCAAACAGATCTCCAAACCAAACAACACAAATTTCTTTTTAAGAGATAATGACAGGGCATAAGGGAAAAATAAAAGGGCAATAAACAGCCAGTAAAAAGTCGTTTAGCATAAACCTTCTATTTTGAGTTTAATGAACCCACTCACAAAAATAATGCAGCCAGTCTTGTAAAGCAGTGCCATAGCAACAATGTAGCCCACAATGGCAACAAAACAAAATAAGGTATTGTTGACTCAGTACAAACGGGAGGACTCACATGACCATGTGGAGCACAATTCTGTGTCAAGATCTCATCTTAAATGCAAAAATAGGCATTATATATCATATTTTGTGTTCCTGTAGCTCAGGTGGTAAAGCATTGCGCTAGCAATGCAAAGTTCGTAGGTTTGATTCCCAGGGAGCACATGCATGAACAAAATCTATAACTTGAATGAACTGTAGATAATATTTTGAAGGCAGATCATTAAAACAATCTGTTGAACTGTGGTATCATTGAGCTAGACTGTCTTAGGACCCTCTACATTTAGAGCCCCTATATATCCTGATTGGCCAAATGCAATGATAGGATTTCCTACATGCCTGTCAAACTGTGTAGCTGCGTACCACTGCACACCATTCATGTGTTTTTGGAGGAGGCGTGGCTTTGGAGTACTCTGAAGGGCAGGTTGGATCTAGCTTGCTATTTCTAGCTTCTCTACAAATTGTCTATCCTACGTTTAATAACCCTGAAATAGTTTACAACAAAGAGAACATATTATATATATTTGTTGTATAAGATTTAATGCTGTTTTGTTCAAATGATGAGATAAAATTGTTTGACATAACAACAAAAGAACAAGACAGACTGTATTCGACTATTAACATGCAGCTGTTTTAAGCTAAATAATGTCTACAAGGTGATATTTCTTTGACTAGGAGCATCAATGTTCATCATAAGCAAAAAAGCCAAAAATGTAATTGTGTTTTGTGAATAAAACCTTGAACATTGTTACATTCTAAATGTTTTACGCCAGGCTTCACTGTACAGGCGGCAGTCTCAGGGTTTCAGAGACGTTTCTATAGGCCCAAAACCGGCAGCTTGAACAGTGCAAATGTTTAGTGAATGCCTTGCGAGTACAGCTCTTTAATCTGGACTTTGGAAAACAGTGTCCTATGATTAATGTTTTTAATCATTTCTTTATTTCTCCTCAAAAGCATTTCTCAAATGTTTATCAGATTTCCCACATATAGCCTGACTGCAGTCCCATTTCCCAAATCAGTTTAGGACAATCTAATCATATTAGGGTAAACAGAATTTTCAGTGCGCATTGTATGAATCCATCTGCTGTATGGTGAAGAATGAACCTGCTTTTCTAGAATACTCAGAAGGGCACAGCATTCAAGGGTTTGTTTCACATAATATGAAATATGCAGCTGTCTTTCACTTATGCTAAACGTTCATGTTTTTTGTCAAAAAAGATCACCTTGTAGATTTTATTTTGCTCTAACGCACCTTTGGTTGTCCCATCAAAAAATGCCATCTTGCCAGTTGAAAGACAAAATAGATTGTAGCATTTCATTGCAGCACTGCAGCAAGATTTAATTGTAAGGAAAATAGAAAATGTTTTTTTATTGTATATTTACAATAAACACATTTCACAGTCAATTCGTCTAAATTGTTTTTGGTTTTTTTAGTTATAAAACAGTTAGCATGCAACCTTTTCTCCATTTTTCTCTGTTTCCCTCTGTAAGTAGCCTGAGGCTCTTCTAATGTTGCATCTGTTTGGACAGAGCTGTGATCCTTTGGATAGGCAGTGAGACTGGCAATATCTTGCTTGGCTCTTCTCCAGCTATCCACATGCACACAATGAATCATCCAAGACTGTCATATTGTGGGTGATTCACAGAATTCAATTACCTGTGATGGATAAACAGGTAATAAAGTGCCCAAAAATGCAATGTCTAGTATATTGCCCATTGTGTGAATCAGAGGTTTGAAAACAGGGGTGACAAAAAGGTTGCAAGGAGGCATGTATACAAAAGAAACTAGGGCTAGTTGTTACACTTTTTATCTGCAGTGAATATTTAAATTCATTTCTACATGAGAACATACCTGAAAGTCCTGGCTTTAAATAAAATTAGTTCTGCAAGCAGCTCTCCTCACTGTAAACTATACCTCTGTGACAGTCAGTCAACGGTTTAACAGATGTTCTAACAGAGGTGGGGAATGTTTTGCAGCATGACGGCTGTAGAAATTGTGTGATGCAAATATGTCAACATGGGCCAGAGCTCAAAAAAAAGTTGCTAACATCTAGTGGAATTCATGCCATGAAGAAAGGAGGCTGTTTTAACAGCAAAGACAGGCCCTATAGCAAGTATTAGTATAGTGTTCCTAATAAAGTAATCAGGGAAAATATATTACAAAAGATTATTTCTGTCATTACAGTGTTTTAGGGTTAATGTGCTAATATAATGTTTAGGAACATGGCCATTTAAACCCATAATTTAAAAAACTGAAACGTACAAACTAAAAGTAAATGAATTAAAAAACATAATTTGATTTATTACTCAGTCTATTACTCAAAATCAAAGCAAAATTCAATTTGGCGTGCTTGATTACACATCCAGAACAATCAAAACAACCAATCAAAAGCTGATTTTGATATGCACATATATCACAGACTGATTTGATGAGCAAGCTCATCAATGTAAAATGCAAAATGTTTCCTATACAATTTTTATTTAAAAATAAATGTTTGGTCCCTTACATTACATTTTTAATTATTATTCGAGTTCTTTTTCTATATTGGTGACAGTTCAGGTCCTGGTCGAGATTCTTATAGTATATCACCACCACTATTAGTTCTGGATAAAAGGGCAAAAAAATGTACAGACATTATAGATAAACTTTTGATTATAAATTCTGTCCTGCATTTCAATCAGGTTTGACAGTCAGTTTGACAGTCAGTTCGTTCTGAGAACTCTCACTTCCAAAGTAAGAATGATTGAAGAAGTCATCCTGGACCCCACACATCCAGTCCTCTAGCTCCTTGAACTATTGGCCAGTGGCCAGAATCACAGAGCACAGAGCATCAGAACAGCCAGAAACTGCAGAAAATACTTTTTCTCTTTCCTTTAGGCCATCTACCTCAGAATCAGTTAAAACCGCCCCTGGTGTCTCTCCACTGTAAAGCATAATAGTGTGCAATACCCAGTTCCATTATTATACAATTCACCCACATATTTTTATGTACTGTACCTCTCTCTCACACACACACACACAATACACAGAAAAATTTGTGTATGTGTGTGTGTGTCAGTGTATTTGAGTGTCTTTGTGCTTGTTTCCTTGTATTTTGTTACCTTTGTTATCCTTTAGCCTTAGTTCATTGGCTCCCTCATTAGTCTCCTTGGTAACACTTTACATGTGTACATGAATAACCATGTTCTAATAGCAACATTATTAGTCCAATCTAATTTTTTCTAGAGTTTACAATTTAAAATTTTGAGTGAACTTTCCCTTTAAGAACAAAACTTATTCAGAATAAGCAACTATTACCCAACTAGCTCATCAAAGTACATTGATTTCTAAACAGTGCTGGATTTCCCAAGAAAAACAGATGAAACATTTGATTAGTATTCAGGCTCGATACGTCTCATATCTGGGCTGCTTTCTAACTAAGACTGAAAAATCTTTAGCGCTAGTGACATGAAAGAGATACTGCTGCAGCCCTCATTCACCTCAGCATCTTCTGCTCAGATGGCTTTGCTGAAGCTTCCTGAATGTAAAGGAAAGAACTTCAAAGTAAGAACACAGGAGTTCACACTAATGCCAGCACACATCTATAGGCAGCTTTATCTCTTCATCTTGTGACTCCAGAATTCAATTTGTCCTCCTTCCTCTAAACACATTAGACACAAATGTTCTCAGCCGCACACAGTTAAGACAGACTGTGATCACCAAAGACAGAATGTGACTTTTTTTTATATATGTTTGGACGACAAAAAATATTGTAAGTATCTAAAATGTAAATGCTTTTCCTTATGTTTTTTTTAACATGTGTAATATGTTAAGTGGTTTCAGAATATGTGGGTGTAACAAGGACGCGGTAGCAGAAACTGTCCAAACACAAAAACCAGGTAAACAACAATGGAATAAACGCTCTAAAATGTAGGCCGAAGCAATACAAGACATCACACTGAGTTCAAGGAGTCAGGGGTTTAAATTAGCCCCCTGATTGGCTATAGGTGCACCGGCATGAAGTAATCAGCCCCAGATACAGGGCCCATGGATATTGTAGTCCGGATGTATATTAGTACTCTGGTGAGGGTTCCCTCTGGTGGTGTGGAGGAGGCGAAGTGGGAGCTGACGCGAGGAGGAAAACGGCGCCGGGGGCTTCCTCGTGGCCTTGGGGCCGACTTCTCGGGATGAGCTCTGTGAAACTCCTCTGTAAGAGTCGGGTCCAGGATATCACCTGCGTTTACCTATAAACACTCCTCCAGGCCGTAACCCCTCCCAGTCCACGAGATACTGGATCCTGTCAGCACCTGGAGTCGAGTAACTGGTTAACCCGATAGGCCTCCTCACCGCCCATCAAGATGGGAGGGGTCTGTTCCTGGAGTCTTCCCTCCAGCTACCCAACTGGGGCACCAGCAGTTTTTAGCAGAGAAACATGAAATGTGGGAGAAATACAATAATTCGCTGGGAGTTGAAGTCTAACAGATACAGGATTAATTAGTCTAAACATTTTGAAAGGACCCACATATCTAAGACTTTTAGTTTCTTATACGGTAACTGGAAACGTAGATCCCTGGTGGAAAGACACACCCATTGACCAGGAGCAAAGTTGTAACCCGGCCATCTGTGATGATTGGCTTGTTGTGTCTGGCGTCTAACTGCATGTAGCAAGTGGGTGTGCACTCTCTCCCAAACCTCCTCACTGTGACCAGTCGGTAATGGCGGGAAGATCAGTAGGCTCTCCGGACCAGGGAAACAGAGGTGGTTGGAACCCAAGGACGCACTTGAAAGGAGTCATACCAGTAGCGGGTTTGACCAGGCGGTTCTGGGCATATTCTGCCCACATGAGGTATCTGCTCCAGTCAGACTCTCTTTGGTTGCAGTAAGACCTGAGGAATCTAATAATCTTTTGATTTAGTCTCTCAGTCTGACCATTTGACTGCGGATGGTACCCGGAGGTTAAACTATGTTAACTCCTAAACTTTTAAAGATTGATGCCCACACCCGTGACGTAAATTGAGGTCCCTGGTCTGACACAATGTCATCAAATAAACCATAAAAACGAAAGACATAATTACACAAGATTTTGGCAGTTTCCAGGAAAGTAGGGAGCCTGGGGAAAGGGACGAGGCGGCATGTTTTAGAGAAGTGGTCTATAATGGTAAGGATAGTAGTGTTGCCTTGGAAAATGGGGAGGTCCATGATAAAGTCTATGGCAATATGGGACCAGGGACGGTGGGATGTGGGCAAGGGTTGAAGTAGGCCAGCAGGGAGCTGTTTAAGAGTCTTAGAGATTTAACAGATATTACAGTTTTGAATGTTAGAGATGGTGTCGGATGTGAGGGTAGGCCACCAGTATTTGTTTCTGAGCAGTTGTACAGTGGCATTAGTACCTGGGTGGATACCTGGGTGGCCGGAACTAGGGTTTTCATGAACCTGATTAAGTACACGCTTTCTCAGGGACTCAGGAACCAATGTGAGGTTTTCGGGACACTCAGGGGGTGGGGGTTGATGTTCATTTGCGCTCTGAATCTCGGTTTGCAAGTCCCATTGGACTGGGGCGACTAGTATTTTTAGACAAGTATTTTTTTTCAGGGATGATGCTCTCAGGGGATGAAGTATCATAGGGATTCTCAAATTGTCTAGATAATGCATCCGCCTTGGTATTTTTCGATCCCGGACGGTAGGTCACAGTACAGTTAAAGCGAGTAAAGAGTGACCAACGAGCCTGACGAGGATTTAGTCATTTGGCGGTGCGGAGGTATTCTAAGTTTTTATGGTCTGTGATGACCGTAAAGGGGTAAACAGCCCTCTCAAGCCAATGCCGCCATTCCTTTAGGGCTCCTTTAGTAACTGAAATGAAAATGTACTGATTAATGAAATACAGATCATCTCTTTTTTGAGACCATACCTAACCAAGCTTTTAATCCTAAATCTAAATGTCTGGAGGATTAGCCACGTCAACTATATATACAGGTAGAACATATAGTGATGTACAGGGTTTTCTATGAAGCACTTTACAAACTCTGTTACGTTTTTTGCTTATTTACCTTTCTGTTGCTTCATTTGGCAAAGAATGTTTTTTTTTTTTAAATAACACCTTACATAGCATCATTACCTTCAAAACTGTTCTGATGTCTAATGTCACAACTAAATTAAACTTCATAATTACATCATGGTGCTCATAAACAGGGCAAAACCATACAAATCTCATGATTTGACTTCTGATCGTGACTTCTCAAGTAAACATTATCAGACAAAAAGGCCTATTATATACTAATTTAAAGAGCCTTATTTAAAAAAAATTGTCTATTGTGATCCTTACCATAAGAAGCATACTACAAATTCATTTTACGTATATTTACACGAAGTTCAAGTATATTTTACTATGTAGCAAGTACTAGTATACTAAATTTCTTAGGACTAAACTGGCCCACTTGTTAGTTTAGAAAAGTATACTTTGTGTAACAGTAGTAAACTTTGAGTACACAACTAGTTTACAACTACATTTTTATATTCTTTATTTTTATCTATTTTTTAAAGTTTATTTCTGAGAAGTACATAAAAAGTAGGCAGAAAGCATACTTTCTTATTTCTTCGGTTTAATAAACATCTTTTATAATAAACATCTGAATAAACATCTTTTTTTGTAAGGGATATATTGTGACAGTGGTGACGTGTGGTAGTATTCTCAAAACAATAACTCAGATGTGCATTAACATCAATTAGAATTCCTCTCAAATTGAAAAAAGAATTGTTCATCCATAAACTTGGTGCCTCACAAAGCATCATACCAGATTTGATAAGACATTCCGGCCTATTCCTTGCACAAAACTGTTTTATTGTTATATATTTCACCAGTCACATGGAGTTTTACTTTAAAAAAAATTTTATTATGTCTTTTATAATGTATGGAAAAAACTGTTGGGGACATTGTGTGTGTGTGTGTGTGTGTGTGTGTTTTAAAGAAGAAAGAATGTCCTGTGCCTTTGAAATGACATAAGGAGAGACTCATGACAGAATCCTTTTGTTGGAGAACTACTTTTTATTTCCCTGTCTAGGCAGTAATTTTAGTATTTTCCCAGCCAGTATTCTACTAAGACTTCACACTGTGGATTAGCATATTATATAAGTTTTTGGAAAAAGGAGAAGCACCAAGACTTTGTCATAACATTGCTACACACCAGCCAAAAGGAAAAATAAATTAATAATATATTTAATAGATAAACCTAATGTCCCAGAAAATAGTTTGATGGGTTTGTGTTGCAGGCCTACTTGGTCTATTTGAAGCCCAACTGCCCACTAAAGATAAGCCTCCTCCCATCCCATGTGCAGCAGAATGTACCCGCACCTCTAAAGACACAATGCATAATTTCTTGCTAAAACTGAGCCCTGCTTGTCTTTGGCAGATAAGTAATGACTCTGGTGCATTAGGCTGTGAATTCATATCCAGCCAGACACAGCCCTACCCGAAAAGAGCTGGGTTCAACTCCTCTCTTAGCCAAACAACTCACTCTCAGCATAAGGAGCCTCTATTAAAAGAGAACCAGCGAGATATCTGGAAATAGAGTATTTTTGCTTTCATTTACACCTGTAGATATTTGAACCTTACTTCCTGCTGACCTTCTTTACAGATGCTGTTACCCCTGTGAAATTAACATTAGCCAGCCTCTGATCTCTCCCACCCCCTGTTTTCTTCCGAACTCTTTTATTCCTTGGATCTATCTGTCACACTCGTCTGGCAGAGTGGAGATTCTGTATAATGCTGAATAATTCTGCCTCTGCTCTCTCCTGCAGGAAGCTCTAGGGCTCAGCGTTCCATTCTATTACTCCACTTTCCTCCATCTGCTGCTGCAGAAGCCTCCAGCATCAAACATTTCACCACAGGTTTATTTTCTCACGGTTACAGCCGGGGGAATAAAAGCCCTCTGATCTTTTGTCATTTGTGTATGTAATTTGAACATGGTGTGAAGGCCTTTTGCAAAAACTATTGTTGTGAGTTCATTTCTCACCCTGTTTATAATTTGTAGTTTTAGACTTACTTTCATATTAAAAAAATGTTTCGTAATGTTTAGCATCTGGGATGATTTGCTTTCTGTAGAATAACGATTGATGGCCAAAGTATAATTTCCTTAGTAGTATTTTGTCTTATTTTCCACTAAAAGTTTATTAACATCCTCAAAGCTGTAATCCACATCTTTTTTGGTTGGAAATGAACAAAAACAGTTATTGAGCAATTACATAACAGATCAGTTTTTAAAACTGTCTCCTTACCCTGACTCCTTACCATTATTAATAATAATGATTCTGCGTGTGTCGTAACTGAACATGAAGAACCAGTTCACACATACAAGATGAAGAATGAGATTTGAGCTGCAAAGTTGAGTAAAAAATGGCCTTAGAAGACTTATTGGAATCATTTAAACTTATAAACATAAAATAATCATGATGACGATTTAGAAAATAAAACTGTAAAAGGAAAACCTCTGGAAAACCTTCAGAGTCTGAATAAGAATGAAATATAAACAGGAAAGAGGAGAATCTCAGGACACTGCAGACACAATAAATTTGTAACAATTTCAACAGCCTTGACGGAACTCTGGTTCTCCGTAGGGCAAGATTTTTTGGTTAACCTGGTACTTTTGTCAAGCTGATAATACCACTCACATCTATGTTGTTGGATTTTCATAGTCCATCTTACTGACAGATCGCAATCGTGCCTAAAGATTGCAGTCGTCTATATGCACACTTGGAATAAAATAATCTAGGAGCAACAAGGGGCAGGGAAACCATTACAGCTGTATCCGTATGTGTCCCTCTGCACAACTAACAAAGCTGTATTTTATGTCTGTGTTGAAAACAACAGAAGCCATCTTCTCCAACTGTAGGAAAAACACTGTGTTGTCTGTTGCTATATAACTGATATTTGACACATCCTAGGAGACCAGGTTTCTCAAAAGCATCATATCGGCACCCTTGCAATTCTGTCAGAAAATGCAACTTCTCTCAGGAATTGTTCCAATTGCAAATGTTTGGTATTCACATGTTTATTGTTTTTGTTGTTTGCACTGGAACAACACAAAAAAACAAAGAAAAGTCAAACCTGATCAAATTTCACATAGAACTCAAAATGGACTGGACAAAATTATTGGCACCTTGTCAAAATTGTAAGAAATAATTGCTTTTTGAAAATGAGATGCTCCTGTAATTTGTATTTAGACACACCTGTGGCAAGTCACGGGTGTGGGCAATAGAGTAATCACACTTGCAACCAGTTAAAATGGAAAAAGTTGACTCAACCTTTGTGTTGCGTGTCACACTGAGCATGGAGAAAAGAAAGAAGTATAGAGTTGTGTAATGAAGATTAAGAATTGGTAGGATCCATTCGCAGCACGTTTAATCAGAGTGGTCAACAGGCAGAGTTCGGTAACAGCAAACAGGTACAATGGCAAGACAAAGAGTAATCGGTAAACAGGCAATGATCAGGGCAGGCAACAAATAATCAAAAACGGTAATAACTCCAAGGCAAGGGTAGGCAGCAAACAATCAAAAACGAGAACAGTCTAAAATCATACACAGGTAATCAAAACTAGAATAACAGGGAAACCGCTCAGAATTGACGCACAAGGCAAATCAAGACTTCGCAATGAACGTCTGAGTGAGTCCGGTTTATATGGCTGGTGGTTAATGACGATCAGGTGCGGGAACAGGAAGTGATCAGCGCCAGGTGAGTTGATTCTTGGGAGTTGTAGTCCAATATGCTTCCGGATAGTATTCCGGGGATGGTTCCTTCTGGTGGCGCGGTGGAGAAGCTGGAGCCTCCACTGTAACAAGTCATCTGTGGATTTGAGAGAAAAAATTGTGGGAAAACATGGACAGTCTCAAGGCTACGGGTCTATCTCCAGATCTCTTAATGTTCCTGTCTCTACTGTGCGCAATATCATCAAGAGGTTTACAACCCATGGCACTGTAGCTAACCTCCCTGGATGTGGATGGAAAATTAATAAAAATTACAATGAAGGATTGTTGGAATGGTGGATAAAGAATCATGATTAACTTCCAAACAATTTTAAGCTGATCTGCAGACACAGGGTACAACAGTGACAGCGCCTACTATCTGTCGCCATCTGAATGAAAAGGGACGCTATGGTAGGAGACCCAGGAGGACACCACTGCTGGCACAAAGGCATAAAAAATCAAGACTGGAGTTTGCCAAAACTTCTGTGAGAAAACCACAATCCTTCTGAGAGAATGTACTGTGGACAGATGAGACAAAAGTAGAGCTTTTTTGGTAAAGGACATCATGGCACTGTTTACAAAAAAAGAAATGGGAAAAAAAACACAGTCCCTACAGTCAAACATGGTGGAGGTTCAAAGATATTTTGGGGTTGCTTCATGTGAAAGTAATCATGAAATCTGATAATTACCAAAGAATTTTGGGGCACAACATAGTGGCCAGTGTCAGAAAGCTGCGTCTCCACCAGAGGTCATGGGTCTTCCAGCAGGACAATGACCTGAAACACACTTCAAAAAGTATTTAGAAATGGTTACAAACAAAGCGCTGAAATAGCCAGGAATGAATCCAGATCTGAATCCCATAGAACACCTGTGCAGAGATCTCAAAACAGCAGTTGCGAGAAGGCATCCTTCAAATCTAGACTGTTCCTGTAGCTCAGTAGGTATAGCATAGCATATAACTTGAATGTACTGAAAGTCGCTTTGGATAAAAGCATCTGCCAAATGCATAAATGTAAATCTGAATGACCTGGAGCAGTTTGCAAAAGAAGAGTGGTCCAAAATTACAGTAGAGAAGTGTAAGAAACTCATTCATGGTTACAGGAAGTGATTGATTTCAGTTATTTTTTCCAAAGGGGGTGCTACCAAATATTAAGTTAAGGGTGCCAATAATTTTGTCCAGTGCATTTTTTGGGTTCTGTGTGGAATTGTATCAGATTTCACTTTTTCACTTCTCTGTTTTTGTGTTGTTTCAATGCAAAACAAAAATAAACATGTGAGTACCAAAATATTTGCAACTGCAACAATTTTCTGTAAAAAAAAATTGGTTTTCTGTAAAAAAGGAAGGGTTGCATTTTCTGACAAAATTGCAAGGGTGCCGATATTTTTGGTCATGACTGTATATAAATTCTTTAAGTTTAAATAAGTTTTTCTCTAACATTGGGTTGAAATGTTGCTTATTTTTTGTCTTAAAAAAAGCTAAAAATCTGTATATGGGTATTTTTCATAAATGCCAAGATGAGGCAAGCTGTCACGTATTTCATATGATAAAGTTACTCATGAATTAAAACGTAATTATTTATTCCCCTTTATGTCGTTTAAATCCTGATAAGTCTGATTTTACGAATATCACCAAAACAGACATTACAATGCTTTTGATGTAACCTTCCTCGAGTGCATTTAACCCTCCATATTAATGGGCCTTTCTTTAGATAATGAATTGAAGTAAACAAAAAACATTGTATCACGTTGATTGAAAATTGCAGGTAAACACACATCGAGCTGTTAGCCTCAGGAAAAATGTGCACCAATACCTCCAGAGATAAAGAGAAACAAACTCTGTAGGTTGATAAACAGCCCAATCCAGTGTGAATTAGGATACAACTGCATGTTTATCCTTCACTGTCTCCCTTCTGTGATATGAAACAAATAAGTAAACAAGAATCCCTTTGCAGAAACCTGTCACCAAAGCTTTACGATTAGGCGAGGATGAGAGCGTGCAATGACATCCTGCCTGATAACAATGACAGAGTGAAATGGAAATTTTATTTTCCTTCCCTCAGAATCAGGTCAATTTTTTTGCATTTCAGTGTCCAAATTCTCACTTTGTGCTTTGTGATTTTTCTACATCATAAATGTTATCTCTCTGTTCAAACACATGCAGAAAAGGCCCTGTAAACCCCACTGGCAGTGTTGTGAAGTTATCTGCAGTCAAACATGTGAGGATTGGAATACTGCATGTCTTCTCCCTAACCTCACATGGTTTCTTCTATGCTCACCTAAAACAGAGTTTTAAAGGAATGCGCCTAAAAATGAACATTCAGTCAGTTATTCACCCTTTAGTTGTTCCTATATGATGGCAAGGACATATTTCTTTGTCATTGATGTCAGACACTATTGAATCTCGAATATGACCGATGGCGTCATGTCACATTTAAATACAGTGCAAAAGCGATGTAATTTTTTGTAAATATGGCATATGGTATGTTTGTTGCACAAGGCTATCATATGGCTTTAGAAGACACAAGTCTTATATAAACTATTTACTTTTGGAGCTTGATAGCCACTGTCAATTTTTCTTTCCATGTATAGTCAAAAACAGCTTGGACATATTTTCTTTTGTGTTTCATTAAAGAAAGAAACTTAAACACATTTGGAACAACATGAAGGCAAATAAATTAAACAGAATTTCTTCTAGCCTGTAATAATATAGCAGTTGGTATTTACTTGCTTGCAATAAAAAAAAATTACTAGGCAGAAACAATGCATAAAATAAAAAGCCAAGATACTAACAGTATTTTCAGAGCAGCCAAAAGCAGTCCAACACAGCTGGGCAGGATTTACGGTCTGAAGCACTGTTAATGAAATGATGAATAGTGTGCCAGGTATTATTTCAAACAGGCATATGGCTATCTATTAAATATTAATGTGTTCCATTTTTACCTTAGAACTGCAGCTAAGAAGCTAATTCTGACAAACAGGACAAGCTACAGTGGAGGTGGGCTACAATCAACCTGCAATTTACAACCAGCTGCAAAGTTTTTCTGTGAGTTTCTCTGCTGCTCTCTCTCTTTATGTTACAGATGTTGGGGAGACTTGGGACAATGATAACATTTCTTTTTATAACACAATGGCTACTACAGACCTGTCACATACATTATGTATGTTAAATAAGTTAAAATATTAACAAGTTAAAATATTAGTTATTAAAATATAGCAAAAGATTGGATCTACATGATAATTATTTAAAATGTGTTACATGTTAACTAAAATAGAAAGACTTGTTCTGAACTTCCGCACATTTGTGACATCACACAGATTAATGTGTCATCCCATGACTGTTGGTGTTTTACTTTCAACGACATCTGCAGCATGATAATATTTCACCATGAGATATGGGTGATCTCTGTTGGAGAAGAGATATGGGTGATCTCTGTTGGAGAAGAGATGGCGAACAGTCATCAAATACAAAAAATGTATGACAGGACCTCCACTGGTACTGAAATGACTACTATTGACTATTGTACTACATTTTTTCACTATTCTGTAATGTAGCCATATAACTGAATATAGATTTCCTTTAGTGTTAACCTGCCTACAATTGCTGTGCCAGATCGAGGGTCAAATTATGATTGTTTCTTTGTGTGTGGTGTCTTTTCATCCACTCATAAATCTAAATGCAGCCAAACAAACAGAGCTCACCCCACTCATGAGTCTTCTAGTGTGCAGCCCAAATGAAGAATCACTCCCATTTTAGCCCTGTCACTTTATAAATTACCAGATGTATAATGACTAAAGATATGATGGATATATAAACAAACACTAACAGCATAAACAAATAAAAAAACTGTTTAAATGTATTGCTATGCAAACAAAAGTTTGACAGTTTTAAGCTTTAAAGTTTTAAGGTAATGGTTAAAAAATGCTTTGGCACACCGGTAATTTGTGGCTGCAGAGCATCTAGACCAACTGTACTATTAAACTCACTCATCTTACTTTGTTCTGCATTCACCACATGGCCTAGTAAAGCTCTCATGTACTGTTTTCAATTGTGCATTAAATTGTTTCACAGTAGCTGTATTTATGCTATTCCCATAATGCTTTAGGTGTGTTATAGCACAGGTGATAATGCGTGCACTCTCAGAAAAAATAACAAAAAAGAGAAGTAACAAGATAACCAGGATTGGAAAAGAACAGTTGAGAATAAGGACAAGGAACCAAAATTAACATTCGCCAATTAACAGCACCAGATGCGTTAAAAATTACTGTAGCTTTGGCAAGTAAATAACTTCATGATGTTAATTAGGAACAGCAACATTACATGATTTAAATAAAATTGTAAGAATGATTGTTTGACCCTTGCTGATTTAAATAATGTGCATGACCTACTGAAAAACATCAGTCAAAACTCCTGCGGTTTGTAGTGAGTTTTACATAAGTGGAAAATTATCAAAAGTTTTGATGACTGAAGTTTTTTTGTTAGTGTTGTTTTTTCCATATATTTCATGCTGAAAATAAGAAAAAACATAATTAGAGTGAATCTTTATGTTTTTGTGAGAGGTGCCAAAGTGACACACAGCACCGTTTGTCACAAACAAGCAAAGAAAACAGATAAATTCCAGGTAACTTCCCTCTGAGAAACATACATTATTATATACAATGCAATATTCTAAACAGTTTGGTAAGAAATATTTTGTGCCATAATTTTATGCTAAGTTTTCAAATTATTTTCATTTCATTTTACACATTCACCCTACATTGGCATATGGTGTAAAAAAGTTCATTTTGGTCCCTGAGTGCAGGTTTGGTAGTAGATCAACAGTGCACCAGCAAAAAAATAATAAAAATGAACGATATTTAAAGTTGAAAATAGTGCTTCCAACTGAGATGAGCAGAAAATTATATGAAGTCAATTAAACTCTGACAGAAAAGAGTTAAAAGCAGCATAACGTTAGATTCTGTTAAAACTTGTCACACAGCGTGACAGGAAGTAGTACATGACCTCCTAACTTAGTACAGTTGTGCAGACAGGAAACCATTCATTCCGACAGAAATAAACCTTTACCTTAGCAGGACTGTTAATTCAGCACTGAAAGTCTCCACGCTGACTGGAGAAAATAACAGAGAGAGCAGCCACTTAAATGTCTACCTGTCCCCTTTCCCATTAATTTCCAGCTAAGTCTGCTGTAGGCCATGACTAACTTATATAACTAATATAAAGTCATATTGTATATTACAATTAGCATATGAATTTAACACAAAATGTTTTTTTCAACAGTGGTTTCATTATAGGTATTACTTAACACTGCTGGCTTTCATTGTCTTTTGTACTCTAAAACTAGATTTTTAATGTTACTTAATGGCAATTGCGGTGCATATTTTGCACTGACAGGCAAAATTATGCATTTAAAAGTATTATATGCGCATTATATTTAATAATAATTTTATTACACTATATTGCCGTCTTCTTTTTTCCAGATTTGACGAGATTTGATTTAACGTTTAAGAACAATGGAACTAATTACTGATTGTTCTTAAACAGCTCTGGCAAAGTCAGATTTCAGCAATTATATATATTTTTTTCTGGAGCTACTTTATAATGGCTTCCAATGGTGTCCAATAGCTGTAAACTTTTAGTGATTATAGGTTTTGACTAATACATTCTGAAACTTGGCATTTAAGTCAAGCATTCGAGATATTATAGCACAATAAGTGCTTCACAGAATCACATAATGAATGAGGTTTGTAGGCTAAACGATTTTCACAAAGCTGACAGAACATCATCTTATTCGAAGTTTCACATACAATGAAGAGTAACAACATCCACATCTAAAAATGAAGAGAATTACTTGCCAACCCAATGAACAGGAAGTTGAAAAGCAATATGTCACGTCATAATAGAGTCGCACCTGTAACTAACATGGTGTTCATGTATCAGTGCTACAGCAGGCGTACAGTACAGACTAAATGCCTGGGAGCATCTCATTTGCATATTTATAACACCAACAGTGATTCTTGCATTAATGACAGTGTGCGTGCTTGAGGTAAAAGGTGTTTGGTCGGTAAAGTGGCTAAATTTCAAAGTGGCAAAAACATGCAATGCTAATATAATGCAGTTGAAAGCATCCACTCTCTCTACAGAAAACACTACTCACGACTGTACACCTTAAAGTGAATGTGGAATGAACAGAGAATATAGCTGATTTTTAACTGAAAAAAA
>JAZGTJ010004171.1:19651-31997 GCA_036877575.1 Botia almorhae | reverse complement strand
CAAGCCATAGTATGTGTACTGGCCACCACATACATTATTAATTTCAAAACCTGATGGGGTTGCTAGCAGTGTTCTACTATCTTTTGGAAGAGTATGTCCATGTGTCCTTAAGATTACAAGCAGCTAATTTAGCGCAGCATGTGTTTGACCTGTAGTTGTTGCCCATTCAGCCAAATCTTTGTGTAAAGATGGTGTATCATCAGAATCGGAAGATTCAAGCTCTGTATCAGAGTCACTGGAATCAACAGTTTCCTTGTATCCATAGTCTGAATCCTGAACAACTGAACTATCCCGAGTTGATGGACCCTCTTCAGCACCTACTTCTGAAAAAAGACCCTCCTCAAACAAATGCTCTTGTATGCTCTTGTATCCCCTAAACAATAAAATAAATAATGTACTATGACAACATATCAATAAGATAACACAGATACTTACAAGTCCAAAGTAAGACTCTTAACGTTTTTTCGCTGTTGCTTTCTTCTTGTTGATTGCCCTGCGTCGTCGTTGCTCTTAATGCTCTATTGTGGCAGGTAAACTACAATGGCGGTATGTCTATCGCGAGATTTGGCAACAGTGTGCTCTAAATCTAAATCTCGCGTTGCTATTGGTCATGTCTCAGTAGGGCTAATTGCCATCAAATGGTTGGGAATTGTAATTGCATGTTTAAAACTTAAAATTAAAAACAGTCAGTTTATGAAGGTTGTGGCAGGTTATGAATGCTGCCACAATAAGATTTTTTTCAAGAAATTTTAAGACTACTTGTCAATGCTCATCGTGTAATACAGGGCTAAAGCCAAGCCATTACGATTATACCAAGTATTGGCTCGATTTCGCGGGGTGGACTAAAAGACGACTACACATAGCCCATTCAATTCGGAGCTAAATAATGGCTACAGATAGACCATTTTACGAAATGATAGTCAACTGTTGTAAATATATTATTTACATTGCAAACATGACGGGATATCAACCATGTCATGTGCTGCCTGGCCAAAAACTACAACGAATCATTTTTGACTATCAGTAGGCTACAAATATCCGCTCTGATGACGAGCTAAATCGAAGCTAAGTGAAGGCTAGGTATAAAACATTAAAAATATTAAACCATAAAACCTTGTAAACGCTGCTGAGTTTGCTTACAGGATGGAATATCATACATCTAACTAGTTATTTTGCCAAAAAATGGCATGCAACCAAATTCAAGGTTATTTGGGCTGGAAGTGGGTTACACATAGCCAGACTATATCGGGTTTATAGTTAACCCAGACGGTGAAATGACGACTATTGCTTGCTAGGGTAGAACAAGGGGGTAACAAGTTGGACTTAAACACAGAACAAGACTATTTGCACAGTAATTACAGAGAAAAATATTGCAGTAGTTTTGAATTGAATTGTTTGATGGCCAAATTAAACTACATTTTTTTGCTATTAAAACAGTATTTCACTGAAATACAAACATTGCATCATGCATTTGGAAAGAGCATTGCATCATGCATTGGTATATCATGGGAAGTTATTTGGTGATATGTCTGAGATCAACGAATAATCTTCCATAAGGTAAGTAGACTTGTGAATTATAAATAATAACAGAAATGCGTTAACTCATTTAACTACTTGTCATGTTTTTTAATAATATTAGAATGGGTACCCCTTAGTTTTAAAATACTTACAGTATAAATGATTTGTAATTTCACAGGTTGTTATTCCCCAAACGTCGCATATTATTCCCCCATAGGTACTGAATAGGTACACTATTATTACAAAAAAGATATGCGTTAACTTCAGTTTACTTACGCGTTTGTTGCATGTTAATTATCTGGTTTGTTACCCCTTATGACCCAAACGTACCACGTTGTTCCCCTTTACTTACCCCGTTCTTTATAGGTACACTATAATTACAGAAACTTACACCGTAAATTCAATGTACTTATATGCGGTTCTTTGCGGGTTGTAATCTAAAGCGTTACCTCCCTGGGATTAAATTGTGTTTTTTAAAGGGTCTGATAACAGCCAATTTGTAAGGTTTTGAGACATATCGCAACACCAGTGATGAATTAATAATAATTAATAATAAAGTATCTTTAATTTCAGGCAGCATTTCTTTCAGCAACCTGGTAGGTTACATGTTGCTGATTTAGATGATGTAATTATTTTTTGACAGTTCAACCCTATCTATAATAGAGAATGACTGGAGTTCCTCCTTGGAAGTTATGATGCACCATCTGAATCGTTTGTGTTGAAGGCAGTTGCATGTTTATGATTTTTTTCTCTGGCTGTCACGGTTTATGGATCTGTGTGTTCATTTTGCGTCTCTGTCTGGTGTTCATTGTGACAGAATGAACTGACCAGAATGGATCCAGCAAGTGCGGCGGAGTTGAGAGAGTTTCTGTCCAACAGCAACACATGCATGGAGCGTCAGGAGGAACAAATGATAGCCACGGGTCGTGCTGTCCAGGCTCTGGTTACCCAAGTTTCTGAGTTAACCACTCAGCTTCAGCAATTGAAGGTGGAGACCGCCTCAACTTAGCAACCTTCGACGTCCGACCCACGGGCTCTTGTGGATCAGACTGCTCGGTCCACCGAACCACGCCTCCCGCATCCAGCGTTTTACTCAGGTGAACCCCAGTCATGCCGCTCGTTTTTGGCCAAGCGTTCTTTGCATATTTTGCTCCAACCTTCATCATTTCCCACTGAGGAATCTAAAGTAGCTTTTGTTATAACTTTGCTCTCAGGACGGGCAGCTGGCTGGGGAACTACTGTTTGGGAGCAGAAGCTTCCTTGTTGAGCATCATTCCAGTCCTTCTCAGAGGAGTTTTAAAAGATGTTTGATCATGCTGCTTCTGGCAGAGAAGCAGCGCGACTCCTTGCAGAGCGGCGTCAAGGGAATCGCACTGTAACTGACTACTCCATTGAGTTTCGCACTCTGGCTGCAGAATGTGGCTGGAATTCTGAGGCGCAATGGGACATGTTTTTATATGGACTTTCTGACTTTATCAAGGATGAGATCTATTCATTGGAGTTACCCACCGACGTGGATAGCCTCATAGACCTGGCTATTCGGGTGGATACTAGGTTGCAGAGGCAAGGCCAACGGACACCTCAGGGTTTGCCGGTCCCTCCACAGGGCCATTTTTCATCCATTCCCGGCGAAACTGTGCTTTCTCTTCCAGATCCTGAACCCATGCAGATTGGAAGGTCCCGTCTTTCACAGCAGGAGAAACAGAGATGTAGGGATAGGGGACTGTGTTTGTATTGTGGAGCTTCCGGCCACATCGCTGCGCAATGTCCGGTAAAAGCCAATACCCGCCAGTAGGTAAGAGGTTACTGACAGGTGAAATTACACTGACTAAATCCTCTTTTTCAGCCACTCATTGAAATTGCATTCACTGGCTTATGACTGTGAGGCTTTAGTGGACTTTGAAGCGGAGGGTAATTTATTAGACATTAACCTCGCTCAAAGCCTTAATATTCCTAAGGTTGAGCTATCCCAGCTTCCTGTTTATTGTCTGCGTGTTCCCCTGTGTCTTCTTCTGTGTTTCAGAATGAATATATGGATCTGTCTAACGTGCCATGTGAGTACCTTAACCTGAAGGGCGTGTTCAGCAAGTCTCGAGCTGCTTGTCCACCTCCTCATCATCCCTACAACTGTGCAATAGACTTATTACCAGGTACGACTCCGCCTAAAGGCAAATTATATTCGCTTTCCACTCCGGAAAGGGAGGCTATGGAGAAATATATGTCTGATTCTCTAGCAGCCAAGATCATCCGCCCCTCTTGTTCCCCGGCTGGTGCGGGTTTCTTTTTCGTGAAAAAGAGGTACGGCTCTCTTCGTCCCTGTATTGACTATCGAGGCTTGAACGGCATTTGGATCTCCGTAACGCTTACCATTTGGTTCGCATAAGAGAGGGGGATGAATGAAAGACTGCTTTTTTAATACCATAAGGCTGTGGTGAATTGGCCAACTCCAGATTCCCGCAAGGTCCTGCAGAGGTTTCTGGGCTTTGCCAATTTTTACTGACGGTTCATTCGCAATTTCAGCCAGCTAGCCGCCCCTTTGACTGCCTTAACCTCCACCAAAAGGCAGTTCAGGTGGTCCAGCGCAGCGGACGCTGCATTTGCCAAACTGAAAGGCTGCTTTGTTTCTGCTCCCATCCTTGTTGCCCCTGATCTGTCCCGGCAGTTTGTGGTGGAGGTTGAAGCGTGGGAGGTGGGAGTCGGTGCAGTGCTATTCCAGTGCAGAGCGTAACCATGATATTGATAACAGAGAGTTGCTGGCAGTCAAGCTTGCCTTAGAGGAGTGGCGCCATTGGTTAGAGGGTTTGGGGGTTCCCTTTATCGTTTGGACTGACCACAAGAATCTTGAATACATCCAATCTGCCAAAAGGTTCAACTCTAGGCAGGCCCGGTGGGCTGTTTTTTCGGTTGTTTTTATTTTTATTTCTTACCGTCCGGGTTCTAAAAACATCAAGCCGGACACGTTATCCCATATTTTTGATCACTCGGAGCACCCGTCTTTTCCCGAGTCCATTGTGCCACAGAAGGTTTTTGTTTCTGCGGTCACATGGGAGATCGAGTCGAAGGTCTGCACGGCCTCTCAAGGGGTAAACGCCCCCGTCTGGATGCCCACCGGGTCGTTTGTTTGTGCCATAGGGTTTACGGTCCGAAGTCATCCGATGGGGTCATTGTTCCAAGGTAGCCTGTCACCCTGGGTTTAATTGTACCACTTTTCTCATCAAACAACTGTTCTGGTGGCCATCTATGGCTCGCAATATCCTTTTAGTTTTGGCTTGCTTGGTCTGAGAAGTCTTCCAATCAACCCCCCGCTGGACTCCTTCAGCCGTTGACAGTTCCTTTGAGACCCTGGTCCCACATTTCGCTAGATTTTGTTTCGGGTCTCCCGCCCTCACAGGGAAACACGGTGGTTTTGGCCGTGGTGGACCGGTTCCCGAAGGCAACCCATTTTATCCCTCTGCCCAAATTACCATCTGCCAGAGAGACAACGGTTGCTGTCATTGACCATGTTTTTCGCATTCATGGCCTCCCGATGGATGTGGTCTCTGACAGGGGGCCTCAGTTTGTTTCCAAATTTTGGAGAGAGTTTTGTTATTTGTTGGTGGCGACGGTTAGTCTTTCTTCTGGGTTTCATCCCCAGAGTAACGGCCAGACGGAGAGGGCCAATCAAGGTCTAATCAGAGCGCTACAGCTGCAGCTCATTTGTGCTGTCTATTTAAGCCTGGCGTTTGCATTGTGTGTTGTCGGTTCATTAATCTTGTCTTTCGTTTAGCTCGTCGTGTTCCTGTTCTCGCCCTGCCTTGTGGATTACTGCACTTACGTTTGGATTTCCTCACTGTTGTTGAACTCCTGGCCAAGCGTGTTTTCAGCGCGTTGTGATCGCGTGGTGTGCGCACTCTCTCTTTCTCTCGGCTGGAGTTTCCGTCGGCTGTTGTTTTCATTTGCTGTCACTTAATAAACACTCTTTGCACTTGCTATTGGATCTTGAGACTCTTCATTGTGACATTGGCAGTATCTATTTTGTTATTAAAGAAATTCATAAAGTCATTACTATCATGATATTGACAACTGTCAGAAGCAGATGACGCCACTGTGTCAAATGGATATCTAGGGTTGTGTTTGTTTTCTTCTAAAAGATTTGAAAAATAGGCAGATCTGGAGCTTTTTAAGGCCTTTCTGTAATTTGAAACATTCTTCTTCCACACTATACGAAATACCTCCGTTTTGTTTGCTTCCAGTTATGTTCCATTTTCCGGGCTGCTCTTTTCAGGGCATGGTTACATTCATTATACCACGGCGTCGGACTGCTGTCCCTTATTTTTTTTAACCGTAGAGGAGCAACTTTGTCTAAGGTGTTAGAAAATAGGGAATAACATTTCTGTTACGCTGTCAAGGTTTTTAAAGTTATCTGTTACGTTAAGGAATGAAGACGGTTCAGGTAGATTTTTGATGACAGTGGTTTCTTTAGTGGTAGACTTTTTTGTCTGCTTATTTAATTCATATTGAGCACCATTACTTCAAAAGAGTTATAACTAAAGTCAGATATTTGGGTAGCCGTAAATGTACTCCTATAAAGTTCAGCAACACCTACCACTTTGCCTTTTTGACGAGGCTCATGCTTATAGCAGTAATTTTGGGGGATTGTTTGTGATAATGAACTTATGAAGTTAATGATATTTAATGAAAAGATGCAAACAGGAATATACACAAACAACAACCGTGCAGCATGAATGCTTTTTGTTTTTTCATTCATTTTTCATGAATGAAAAAACACGAAGCCAAGGCAGAGGTATCCAGAGGGTAATCCAATAGAGTAATCCAAACGAGAGCATAAATCCTAAACCAAGCAAGACACGAATGAATATACAGACCATGAGGAAACACTAAAAATGCCGAACAATAACCCACGACATTACTAACAAAACCAGGAACTTAAATACACATAGTAATCAAATAGACACAGGTGCAAACGATTAGACTAACACAGGAAGTGACATCAAGCACAGGGGACATAAACCAACTACATAATAAAAGTTTGAGCTCCTCGCTTGTCGCGGGAGCCCGGCTTCGTAACAGTTATGATCTGTGATCATATCATTAACAAAAAGCGCTTTTTTAGAGAGAGCTCTAATATTCAGCACACCAAGCTTTAATAATTGTTTGTCTGTATTATGTATCTTTTTTAATTTGTTTAACATTGATTAAATTGCTTTCAACAGGTGTCTCAGTGGGTGCGTCACTGAGTGGGGAAAACCTGTTTAAAACTGTAATCGGAACAGAAAAGCATTTTTTTGTCCTGCGGCTATGCCTTCTCACAGTCACAAAGTTTCCCTGCTGCAGGGGATCTGCAACTGGAACCGAACAATGTATGGACCTAGTCACATCTACAGTTTGCTCTAAAGCCCTATCATTCTTACTATCCTTGAGTAAAGTCTGGATGTGTGTTTCTAATTCTGAAATCTCTGTCAGCCTACCTATTTCCCTACATTTATCACATTTATCACAAAACCCTCAGCGCTGACAGAGAAGGCTACACTAAACATTGCAAAAAGTACATGTTACAATAACAGGAGAAGATGCCATGTCTCATCGTGTTTTATAGTTATTCGTACTTACCGCAGTTGTTTGCTAAACCTGAATAGATGAAAAGGGGATGAAGACAGTAAACACAGTAAACACAGAAGACAGCTGACCGTCTAGAGCGGTGCTAACCGAACGGAGTTGTCTGTAGTAAATAACAATCAAAAGCTAGTGGAATCTAATTAATTCAATACAATGTAAACAGTACACAAACAAATTACATGTATTATTTTGGACACCAAAAAGTAATGTGAAAAGAGAATCATAGCAAGGCTAAGAAGAGGCAAAAACCATTTGCAGCAAGGCAGACAGGAACCGGAAATCCCCAGAATTGTGCACAAGAAGTCCACAATCATCTCACTGTTTTGAGCGTGTTAAGCTCCAAGTTGTTGGGAATGCACCAGAGAGCCAGCTGTTCAATCTCCAGTCCGTAAACAGACTTGTTAACTTCCTTAATAAGGCCAATGACTGTGGTTTTGTCTGCAAACTTCAGAAGCTTGACAATGGGATCTTGTAGTGCAGTCATTTGTGTACAGGGAGAAGAGCAGTGGAGAGAGCACACAACCATGGGGGACGCCAGTGCTGGTAGTGAGGGATCTGCATGTGAGTTTCCCCAGTCTCACTAGCTGTTGCTGGAAGGAAGCTGGTGATCCACTGACAGATTGGGGTTGGCACAGCAAGCTGGGTTAGTTTGGATGACAAAACACCAGACATGATGTTTTGTACTAACACACTCTGCTCTACTCTAGCATCATGTCTAGACAGAGTATGTCCACTATCGTCAAGGCCAGCCTGCCCCACTCCCTCTGCACCCTGGCTGTCTGATGTTCTCCGGGAGCATCGCTCTAAACTCAGGGGTGCAGAGAGGTTGTGGCGCAAGACAATGAATACTGCACACCTCATGTCTTATCAATCTCTCTGTCTTCCTTCTCGGCTGCTGTCACTACTGCTAACATATTTTCATCACAGAATTAACAATGCTTCTAACTCCCGCATGCTCTTTAAAACATTTTCTTTCCTCCTCTGTCCTCCTCCTCTACCTCCATCTTCAACACTCTCTACTAATGACTTTGCTACATTCTTCCTCAACAAAACTGCAACAATCAGTGCTCAATTTGCCACACCTCAAACTGACAGATTTATTACACCAGCAACACCACAAACACTCACTTCTTTTTCTCAGCTTTCTGACTCTGAGCTCTCCAAACACATGTCATCTAGCCATCCTACCACCTGCCCGCTCGATCCTATTCCATCTCATCTTTTGCAAGCTATTTCTCCAGCAGTCACACCAGGACTTACTCATATAATTAACACATCTCTTCACACTGGTATTTTCCCCACTACATTTAAGCAGGCTAGGGTAACCCCACTGCTAAAGAAACCTAACCTAGATCCAACACTACTTGAAAGCTACAGACCGGTATCCCTGCTTCCTTTCATGGCCAAGATTCTAGAAAAGGTCGTGTTCAGTCAACTCTCTGCCTTTCTCTCCCAGAACAACCTCCTGGATAACAACCAATCCGGCTTCAATAAAGATCATTCGACCGAGACTGCACTGCTCTCAGTTGTTGAAGACCTTAGACTGGCTAAAGCGGACTCCAAATCATCAGTTTTTATTCTGCTGGATTTGTCAGCCGCTTTTGATACTGTAAACCACCAGATCCTGCTGACTACACTCAAAACACTAGGTGTTACAGGTACTGCACTCCGGTGGTTCAGATCTTACCTCTCTGACAGGTCGTTCAGGGTGTCTTGGAGGGGAGAGGTGTCCAGCCTGCAGCATCAGCTTTCCTGTAGCTCAGTGGTTAGAGCATGGCATTAACAACGCCAAGGTCATGGGTTCGATCCCAGGGATTGCACATACTTAGAATCAATGTGTAGTATAATGCAATGTAAGTCGCTTTGGATAAAAGCGTCTGCCAAATGCCTAAATGTAAATGTAAATGTAAATCTAGACACTGGGGTGCCCCAGGGCTCAGTTCTTGGACCTCTTCTCCATCTACACGGCGTCTCTAGAATCTGTCATTCAGAAACATGGCTTTTCCTATCATTGCTATGCTGATGACACCCAGCTCTACCACTCTTTCCACCCTGATGATCCCACGGTACTGACTTGCATCTCAGCCTGCCTGACGGACATATCTTGTTGAATAAAGGACCATCACCTTCAACTCAACATTGCTAAAATGAAATGCTTACGGTTTCACTCAACCCATCTCTTCTTCAACTTCTCAGTTCAGATTGACGGGTCAACCATCACTCCATCCAAGAATGTCAAAAGCATTGGAGTAATGATTGATGGTCAACTGACCACATCTCTAGAACCGCTCGTTCCTGCAGATTCGCCCTCTACAACATCAGGAACGTCAGACCCTTCCTATCGGAACATGCAGCACAACTCCTCGTTCAAGCTCTTGTTCTCTCCAGACTGGACTACTGCAATGCTCTCGTCACAGGGCTTCTGGCTTGAACTATCAAGCCCCTGCAGTTGATTCAGAATGCAGCAGCTAAAGTGGTCTTTAACGAGCCTAAAAGAGCACACGTCACTCCTCTGTTCATCCATATGTACTAGCTGCCGGTAGCTGCTCGCATCAGATTTAAAGCTCCGATGTTCACATTCAAGGTGACTACTGGATCCGCACCTCCTTACCTGCTCTCACTTCTTCGCACTTATGTGCTCACAAGAAACTTGCTTTCAGCTAATGAACGTCGCCTTGTGTATCCATCCCAAAGAGGGAAGAAATCACTTACCCGGTCACTTACTTTCACTCTAACCGGTTGGTGGAATGAACTCCATAACTCCATCAGAATGGTCATTAGCTGTTTTCAAGAACCAACTAAAATCTCAACTAATGTGTCTTCACCTCTTTGACTAATTAACTAACACACCGCCACTTCTACTTCTTTTATTTTAAAAAATTAAAAAATCGCCTTTGTTGTCTTTCTATACTGTGTTGAAATACCTGAGACCTGTCTATAGCACTTATTCATTGTTGCCTCTTATTGTTGAAATTGCTTCCGTGTCCTCATTTGTAAGTCGCTTTGGATAAAAGCTTCAGCTAAATGACTAAATGTAGATGATAGTATTGAAAGCCGAGCTGATGTCCACAAATAAGATCCTTGCATATGTCCCAGGTCTGTCAAGATTGCAGGATATAACGCAGTCCCATGTTGACTTCATCATCCGCAGACCTGT
This sequence comes from Botia almorhae, assembly GCA_036877575.1. NCBI lineage: Eukaryota > Metazoa > Chordata > Actinopteri > Cypriniformes > Botiidae > Botia > Botia almorhae. Next base: position 21,706 of record JAZGTJ010004171.1, on the reverse strand, counting down.
TTGCCTGTACAGAACAGAAAAGGATACATATAGGGTCCTTCAGGTTGGCCAGCATCAGTCTTTCAAATGACTTTGTGACCACAGATGTGAGAGCGATGGGTCTGTAGTCATTGAGACCAGTAATTTTGGATTTTTTTGGGACTGGTATAATAGTGGAGTGTTTAAAGCAGCAGGGGACTTCACTCTGTTCTAGAGATCTGTTGAGTATCTGTGTGAAGTCTGGGGGCAGTTGGTCAGCGCAAACCTTTAGACAGGCAGGTGAGATGTTGTCCGTGCGTAAAGCTTTCCTAGATTTTTGAAGACTTGGCTTACATCTTCTGTACAGACCCTAAATGCAGGTTGAAGGGCAGGGGGGGGGGGGACTTGCAGGAGGTGTTGGTGTAGGTGTGAAGTGCAGGTCAGAGCGGGTGTGGGTTGTGAGGCTGGGCTTTTCAAATCTACAGTAAAACTCATTTAGATTGTCTGCCAGTTGTAGATTCTCCACAGGTCATGGGGGTGGTGTCTTGTACTTTTTGATGTTCTTCAGGCCTATCCAGATTGACACAATGTCGTTGGCTAAAAACAGTTTTCTCAGTTTTCTCTTTTTAGAGTAGCTTTTTTTAGCCATTCTGATCTATTTAGTTAAGATCTCTTTTGTTAATCTGTTTTTTGCCTGGTTATACAAGCTTTTTCCCCACTACTGTAAGCATCCTCTTTGGAGTGACAAAGCTATTTGAGTTTTGCTGTAAACCATGGTTTGTCATTATTGAATGATACAACTGTCCTGGTAAGGAAGCACATATCCTCACAGAAACTGACATATGAGGTTACAGTATCTGTGAGCTCATCCAAATTGGTGGCTGTGGCCTCAAAAACACTCCAGTCAGTTCACTCAAAGCAGACTTGTAAATCCTGCTCTGCTACAATAGTCCATCTTTTAACAGTCCTTATTACAGGTTTAGCTAATTTCAGTTTTTGCCTGTAGGTCGGTATGAGATGAACTAAACAGTGATCGGAAAGCCCCAAAGCTGCACGTGTAACAGTGATCCAGTGTATTACTGTCTCTGGTGGGACATGTAACATGTTGTCTGTATTTTGGCAGTTCATACAACAGATTAGATGTATTATAATCCCCGAGAATGAATAAAAGTAAATATGGGTACCTTTGCTTCATTTCAGTTTTTTGTTCAGGCAGCTGTTGTAGCGCCGCACTTACACACGTCAGGAGGATGTATACATTCACGATAACACATTATCTAGAAGATAGCCTGGAGCAGATAGCCTGGAGCCCGGCGGAGGGGCTCGACAACTAGATCTGCCATTTGTAACTAGCCAGCTGTTAAGATCGCTGAGATATCTTCATACTCCATACCTTCTGTAATCCCATATACATAATTACCACAGTATGGTTTCCCTTTGGTAAACCTGTGTTTTTCCCTAGAGAGTGTTTTTGCCATTGCCTATAATTTGGGTGTTTCTCCCTATGGTAGTCTCCCGCTTGTAGGCATAATTTGATGTGGAACTTTCCTAAAGTTAATCTATTTCCACATATAACTTCTGCTTAGGTAGGTTGTGGTCTCCATTGTGTCTTCCCCTCACAAGGAGAAGTTCAGTATTCCAAAGCATAACCACCAGAATGTCTGTGTCACAAACACGGTCTCTGTGGCTCCCTCTGCCAGCCGCCAGCGGGAACCGTCACCGGAGTTTTGAACTACCTTTCCCAGCATTCCCCATACCTGGCGCGCTCACTTCCGGTTCCGGGTCTCCCGGGTCACTTCCTGTTTGGCGGCCATTTAGGAGGATCGCGCTGGCGTGGTCCTCGCGAAGTTTTGTAGTTATGTTTGCAATCCTGAGCGTTTATCTATCGGACTGTCTACCCATTGCCAACCGGACTGTTTATACCCTGTTTGCACGATTGCCGCCTGCCCTATATCGACCCACTCCTGTTATTCTGACTATCCCTTCTGCCAGCTGCCAGCCCCGACCTCTTGCCTGGACTCTGATAAACTCTTCCGGTCTGTCTACGTTGTCTCAGTCTGCTGTTATCGACCCTTGCCTGTTAACACTGTGTTTGTC
>JAZGTJ010004171.1:0-19601 GCA_036877575.1 Botia almorhae | reverse complement strand
TTGCCAACCGGACTGTTTATACTCTGTTTGCACGATTGCCGCCTGCCCTATATCGACCCATGCCTGTTATTCGGACTATCCCTTCTGCCAGCCGCCAGCCCCGACCTCTTGCCTGGACTCTGATAAACTCTTCCGGTCTGTCTACGTTGTCTCAGTCTGCTGTTATCGACCCTTGCCTGTTAACACTGTGTTTGTCCAATAAACCGTTGCACATGGATCCAACGCCTCCGGGTTCTACCATGACTTCCTCACAGTCTGCAATGACCTTGTAGAGGGTCTATAGGAGGGAGTATTGTCCCTCCTGCCACAACGCTGAACTGACCACTGACAGACGGTACATCTTGGCTCCTCAGCACAAACCTAAATGAGTTGTCCACACCATCTTTTTTTATACCCAGATGTCCAGGGCGTAGACTGGCATGCAAATCCCACTTGCCAATTCCTATTGGCGCTTATTTTAAGGCCAATTTTCATTGCTGTTTTATATAAAAAGCAAAGCGATCAGGCTCCCAATGTTAAACCCCTAATGTCACTACATTGACATAACGTCTTGTTCCTTCCATTAGGGAACTGAGTAACATACGCAACCAATAGAATATAAAATTGCTAAACATTTATTAAGCAGAAGAAGCTTTGTATATATATGCTTATTTATAAGTTAAATACAGTAATTCAACGCAAATAAAAATATATAAAATACAAGTTATTTACACAGTCAGCAAATAACCAAATGTAAATTCTTATAAAACAATTAGTGATTACAACATTGATTCTGTTTAAGTTAGATTTTCATAGTTTTATTAAATCTTTTCAACTCTGTCTTTAAAATAAGCAAATTGTTACAGAGGAGGCTGCCGCTCCGCCTTCACCACACCGCCTTCACCGCACCGCCAGAGGGAGCCTTCCCCAAAATACTAGTTTCAGTTCGGACTACATTCCCACGTTCCCTGTGGCTAGTGCTGATTACTTCCTGTTTGCCACCTGAATTACCTTATCGATTGTTTGCTGGCTGTCCTGACCACCGCCTGTTTACTCATTTTGATTTTGATTCATGCCCTCATTACTCTGTTTGCCGGTGTTTGACCCTTGCCTGTTTTTGACACCCTTTCCTGTTACTAAAAGAGCTGGTATTGATTTCGTAACTGTACTCAATTCAATTGAGTTAAATTTTTTTTATATAGCGCTTTTTACAATGTTACATTGCTTCAAAGCAGCTTTACATAAAAAACAAAGAATAATAATAAAACACAGAACAAATGTCAGACATGTTAATGGTATTATTGCAAATAATATGTGTGGGATAAGACTAATTACGTATACTAGGCCTATAGTATGTTTAAGAACAAAGAGCTGACTGAACCGATAAAGCCACAAAATTGTTGAGCAAAATATACGCATTCCAGATTACATAAGGATAGCATATAATAGACAACATCTTATGGGACAGGGCTATAAGGGCGTCAGCAGTCTCCCAGCAGTCTCCCAGCAAGCAAGCCAACAGGGCGACAGTGGCAAGGAACCAAAACTCCAATAATATATAGATGAAGAAAATAAACCTTGGGAAAAGCCAGGCTCGACCAGGAGGGCCAGTCCTTCTCTGACACGTTAAAGCTGCAATTTGTAACTGTTTTAGATATGAACAGAGTTTATTGTGATGATTTATAGTTAATTATTGATGGAAAATTTATGGTTACAACTATATTTGATAATATGTTGGGCACTAATAAATTGTGCCAACAAAAAGCGGTGAGGCATAATGTTACTTTGCAGCCATAACGTCACACTGCTGTGCCTTAGCAGGGAACAAAATAAAGCCAAACGTTATCATGTATATAACGGTAGGGTTAGTACTAAAGAAGTCTATCAAATCCTGATGATCTGTCTCAGGGTCATTTCATCCAGTCCCCCACCATCTGGTCTCAGAGTTTGGATCCAGCTGACTACAGGACCTTGGGGAATGAAAGACAGACAGATTTAGTGTGGAGCCAGTACATCTGTTCTTGTGGGAAATGTTCCCAGTTCCGGTTTACCTAATTAATGCAGCCTAAGAATCCCTTAGGGGATTTGAGTAATAAATCCATATGACTATGTGTAGGCAAGATTAAAGAGGTGGGTCTTTAGTCCAGATTTAAAAATACAAAGTGTATCTGCCTCCCAGACAACACTGGTAAGACTATTTCAAAGTTTGGGTGCCAAATACGAAAAGGATCTACCACCAGCACTTGTTTTTGAAATTCTGGGTACTAACAGTTGACCAGAACCTTCAGATTGCAGTGAACGTGAAGGACTATAATAGGAGAGGAGCTCACTTAAGTATTGAGGAGCTAAACCATTCAGGGCCTTATATGGTCATACTTGTTCGTGCTCGTGAGAACTCTGCCCGCTGCATTCTGAACCATCTGGAGTTTTTGGATTAATCTTGCAGGGCAGCCACCAAGTAGGGCATTGCAATAATCAAGTCTTGATTTCATGAATGCATGAATTAATTTTTTAGTGTCTGGCTTCGAGAGCATGTGTCGTAGTTTTGATATATTTTTAAGCTGAAAAAATGCAGTTTTACAAATATTGGAAATATGTCTTTCAAAGGATAAATTGTTATCAAAAATGACACCCAGATTTTTGGCTAATGAAGCAGGCTTTATAGAGCATCCATCCAGAATAAGGCAGTATTCTATGTTGCTCCGTGTTGAGGGTTTTTGCCCAACAAGTAAAACTTCTGTTTTATCTGAATTTAATAGAAGAAAGTAGCTAGTCATCCAAGTTTTGATATCGACTATGCATTCTGTTAGTTTATGAATACATTATGAAATGTATAGCTTGGTATCATTAGCATAACAATGGAAACTAACTCCATGTCTCTTAATAATTGCTCCCAGAGGTCGCATGAATAAGGTGAAAAGAAGGGTCCCAAGAACTGAGCATGTGGTACTCCATATTGGACTTGTGATCGGTACGAAACCTTTTCACTCACAGCAACAAACTGAAATCGGTCAGATAAATATGATTTAAACCATGCCAGTGCAGTTCCACTTATGCCAACGCAGTTTTCAAGCCTATTTAGTTGAATTCTGTGGTCAATAGTGTCAAAAGCTGCACTTAGATCAAGTAATACTAGAAGAGAGATGCATGACCATGGTTATGGTCCTGATTCCTGACTGGAAATTCTCATAGATATCATTTCTTTCCAGGAAAGAGCATATCTGTGAAGACACCACCTTTTCCAATATTTTTGAGAAAAAAGGTACATTTGAGATAGGTCTGTAGTTTACTAGTTCCCTGGGCTCAAGTTGTGTTTTTTTAATAAGGGTCTGATAACTGCCCGTTTGTAAGGCTATGGGACATATCCCCACATCAATGATGTATTAATAATACTATGTAGAGGGTGTATAATTTCAGGCAGCATCTCTTTCAGCAACCTTGTAGGTATAGGATCAAGCATACATGTTGTTGATTTAGAGGCTATGATTATTTTTGACAGTTCATCCCTATCTATAGGAGAGAATGACTGGAGTTGCTCCTTGGGCAGGTTATGATGCACCATCTCATTTGTTTTTGTCGAAGACAGTTGAATGTTTATGATTTTGTCTCTTGCAGTGGCGATTTTGTTATTAAAGAAGTTTATAAAATCATCGCTATTATGGTATTGACAACTGTCAGGGGCAGATGACGCTTTATCTTTGGTTAATTTAGCCACTGTGTCAAATAGATATCTAGGGTTGTGTTTATTTTCTTCTAAAAGATTTGAAAAGTAGGCAGATCTGGATCTTTTTAAGACCTTTCTATAATTTGAAACATTCTCCTTCCAGGCTATCCGAAATACCTCCAGTTTTGTTTGCTTCCAGTTGCGTTCCATTTTCCAGGCTGTTCTTTTCAGAGTGTATGCTCGTTATACCACGGCGTTGGACTGTTGTTCCTAATCTTTCTCAACCATAGAGAAGCAACTATGTCCTCCAGCCCTAGACGTTGCCTGATGCCGATGACCGGGGGAGGGGACGTCGCAAGCAGTGCATTTATCACTGTTCTCATAATCAGTGTATACATTCCCCCCAGCGCAAATGTAAAAGACGTGCACTGTGAACTGAATGGGGCTATTAGTGAGCTGCAGAACTCAAACCCCGACGGACTGTTTATTGTTGCCGGAGATTTCAATTATGCAAATCTTAAGAAACCAGAAACCAGAAACCATGAATGACTGCAGAGGTGCGTGCGCTTCTGAGGACCCGAGACTCAGGACGAGCTTTCAGAGCAGGCAACAGAGCGGCCCTAAGAACAGCGAGGGCCAAACTGTCCAGGGGTATCAGGAAGGCAAAGGAAAACGCTCAGGAAATCCACAACCATTTCGAGACCAGCAAAGACACACGGCAAATGTGGCAGGGCATCCAGGCCATCATCAATTACAGGACAACATCACCTGCCTGTGACAGTGATGCTTCCCTCCCAGATGCGCTGAACAACTTCTACGCTCGGTTCGAGGCACAGAATGGTGTGGCGGTGAGGAAGACCACCACTCCTCTTAATGATCAGATGCTGTGTCTAACCACAATCGATGTGAGGATGACGCTACATAGAGTCAACCCGCGTAAGGCTGCTGGCCCAGACAACATTCCTGGCAGGGTGCTCAGAGGATGCGCAGACCAGCTGGCAGATGTTTTCACAGACATCTTCAACACCTCCCTGAGCACCACCATTGTCCCCATGCCAAAGAAGTTTCCTGTGTCCTGCCTCAATGATTACCGTCCCGTTGCACTCACACCCATCATCATGAAGTGCTTAGAGAGGCTCGTCATGAGACACATAAAGACCATACTGCCCCCCTCTCTGGACGCCATCACCACCACCCTCCACCTGGCCCTCACACACCTGAACAATAAGGACACATATGTTCGAATGTTGTTTATAGACTTCAGTTCAGCTTTCAACACAATCATCCCCCAGCATCTGATTGGAAAGCTAAACCTGCTGGGCCTGAACACCCCCCTCTGCAACTGGATCCTGGACTTCCTGACTGGGAGACCTCAGTCAGTCCGGATCGGGAACAGCACCTCCAACACCACCACACTGAGCACTGGAGCCCCCCAGGGTTGTGTGCTCAGCCCATTGCTGTTCACTCTGCTGACTCACGACTGTGCAGCAATGCACAGCTCAAATCACATCATCAAGTTCGCCGATGACACAACCGTAGTGGGTCTTATCAGCATTCAGAGAGGAGGTGCAACCGACTGGTGCAGAGCCAACAACCTGTCTCTAAACGTGGACAAAACTAAAGAGATGGTTGTTGACTTCAGAAGAGCACACCATGACCACTCTCCGCTGAACATCGACAGCTCCCCTGTGGAGATTGTCAAGAGCACCAAGTTTCTTGGTGTTCACCTGGCGGAGAACCTCACCTGGTCACTTAACACCAGCTCCATAACCAAGAAAGCCCAGCAGCGCTTATACTTCCTAAGAAGACTAAGGAAAGCACATCTTTCACCCCCCATCCTCACCACATTCTACAGAGGGACCATCGAGAGCACCCTCTGCAGCTGCATCACTGCCTGGTTTGGGAATTGCACCGCAAGACCCTTCAGCAGGTAGTGAGGACAGCTGAGAAGATCATCGGGGTCTCTCTTCCCTCCATCATGGACATATACAACTCACGCTGCATCCGCAAAGCCATCAGCATTGTGGATGACCCCACACACCCTTCCCATACACACTTTACCCCCCTACCATCTGGCAGATGGTATCGTAGCATTCGGACCCTCACAACCAGACAGGGCAACACCTTTTTCCCCATGCCATCAGGATCCTAAATAGTCAGTAAAACTGGAATGAAGGATCACACACAAAAACCTATATATATATATATATATATATATATATTGTCACGGGTGAAGAATCACACAACAAGGCAGGCGGTGAGAAAAAAGCCCCGGAGAGCAGGCTGCTGGTGCTGGTGCGGCTGGTGTGGTCCAGGTGCTGCGTCCCGTGTGTCGTGTGAGTGCGCGGTGGCGCGTGCTCCCCAGTGCGGCTTACGGTCACTCGCTGCTCTCTGCAGAAAAGGGGAAAAAACAGCGTTATTACGGCTCTCATCACATCCAGACTTCGCTCTCCCGTGGGCAGGAGGCAGCGGCTTTAAAAAGCCGCTTGGTGATGCGGTGCAGCTGTGACCGGTTCGCCGGTGATGAGCCGGGGCAGGTGCGGCGCGTTGGTTACCAGAGCGACACTGATAGACCCGGTGAGACTCGTCACACCCCTCCAGAGACCCCAGACAGACCTGAGTAAGCTGTCTTGGCGTTTGGCCGGCCCGGTGTCGTACCTCAAAGTGGAAGTCCTGGAGGGCGAGGAACCAGCGGGTCACTCTGGCGTTGGTGTCCTTGGCCCGGGACATCCACTGCAGGGGGGCGTGGTCCGTCACCAGAGTGAACCTGCGGCCCAGGAGGTAGTACCGCAGCTCCAGGACTTCCCACTTGATGGCCAGGGCTTCCTTCTCGACGGCCGCGTATCTCATCTCGGCCGGGGACAGCTTCCTACTTATGTAGATCACCAGATGCTCCTCAACTCCCTGTACTTGGGACAGGACCGGCCCCAGTCCCGTGTCGGAAGCATCCGTCTGTAGCAGAAAGGGGCAGTTGAAATCCGGGGCGCGCAGGACGGGCAAGGAGATGAGCGCCGTCTTAAACCGGCGCAACGCTTCCTCCAGCGTGGGGCTCCAGACCACCCTCTCGGGCTGCCCCTTCCTGGTCAGGTCTGTCAGAGGGGCGGCTAGGGAAGAGAAGTCGGGGATGAAGCAGAGTGGATGGCCTCCACATTCTTGTCCTGGGAATGGATGAGACCCCGGCCCACCTGATACCCCAGGTACTTCGCCTCCGAGAACGACAGGTGACACTTTTGGGGGTTGGCGGTCAGTCCAGCCCGGCGGAGCTCCGACAGCACCCTCCGCAGATGGTCTAGGTGGTCGTCCCATGCCTCGGAATGGACCACCACGTCGTCCAGGTAGGCGGCGGCGTAGCTCTGGTGGGGTCGCAGGAGGATGTCCATCATCCTCTGGAACGTCGCGGGGGCCCCGTGGATGCCGAAGGGGAGGGTCCGATACTGCCAATGGCAGCTGGGGGAAGAGAGACGGTCTTTGCCTTGGCCGACGGTGTAAGGGGTACCTGCCAGTACCCCTTCGTAAGGTCCAAGGTCGAGATATACCGGGCCCTCCTCAGTCAGTCCAGCAGCTTGTCGACCCAAGGCATGGGGTAGCCGTCAAATTCCGAGACTTCGTTCAGGCGGCGGAAGTCGTTGCAGAAGCGGATGGAGCCGTCCGGCTTGGGGACCATCACAATGGGGCTGGACCACGAGCTCCGAGAGGGCTCGATGATCCCCAGCTTCAGCATTTGTTGGACTTCCTCCTCGATAGCACACCGACGAGCCTCCGGTACTCGGTAGGGCCGATGCCTGACGATCACCCCAGGGGCTGTCTTGATGTCGTGGTGGACGATGTTGGTCTGCCCAGGCCATGAGGAGAACACATCCGCGAACTGACCGACCAGGTGCTGCAGCTCGGCCTTCTGGGCCGCCGACAACTGGGGGTCGGCGTCCACAACCACAGGCTCGGTGAGACTGAGGGCGGCGAGCTGGTCGCGGGTCCCGGTCCACTGTTTGAGAAGGTTCACATGGTAGAGCTGCTCGGGGTGCCTCTGGCCCGGCTGCCGAAGGCGGTAGTTGACCGGCTGACCTTCTCCACCACGGTGTACGGGCCCTGCCACGGAGCCAAGAACTTGCAGGCGGACGTGGGGGCGAGGACCATCACGTGGTCTCCCGGCTGGAACTCCTGTGGTTGTGCCGGCCGGTTGTAGTGTCGCTGTTGGGCCTGCTGCGCCTTGGAGAGATGTTCCCGAACTAACGGCATTACCCTGTCGATCCGCTCCCTCATCAGCCTCACATGTTCGACCACCGTACATTGGGGTGCAGGCTGCTGCTCCCAAGCGTCCCGTGCGTCGTCGAGAAGTCCTCGTGGCTGGTGGCAGAAAAGAAGCTCAAAGGTTAAAAGGCGTTTTGTTAAAACGCTCAACGAGTCCATCGGTCTGGGGGTGGTACACCGTTGTCCTCAGCTGCTTGACCCGCAGCAGCCCGCACAGGTCAGCCGTTACCCGGGACATGAATGGTGTCCCCTGATCGGTCAGGATCTCCGATGGGAGGCAGACTCGACTGGCCACCAGAAACAGCTCCTGAGCGATGGCCTTGGCCGTGGCCTTCCGCAGGGGGACTGCTTCCGGGTAGCGGGTGGCGTAGTCGACCATGACGAGGATGTGCTTTGGCAACGGCCCCACAAGATTCATGCCGATCTGCTCGAAGGGTACCTTGATGATGGGCAGGGGGATGAGCGGACTGGGGGGAGGCATCCTGGGCGCCGTGCGCTGGCAGGTTGTATGACCGCGCTGCCCGAATCCAGCAGCGCTCGCATGGGCTTCCCAACCACCAGGCTGTCTGCCTCTGGAGCGGCTCGCCAGCCTGGCCCACAGGGGCGTGGTTGTCCCAGCAGTGGGCATGGACTCGTTCCGGGGCAAGGGAACCGTCGGTCTGCCTACTGTGCGTGAGGCACCCTCCGGCACGCGTCGCTCCTGGACCACCCTCTGGGGGAACGGCTGCGTCCTTTCCCCGGCCTCGCGGTGTTGTATGGCGTCCGCCAGTTCGATCGCCTCCACGAGGTCGAGGACCAAGGTGGGGTTCTTCATCCCGACCGGCCAGCGGTGGGACCGCAGCATGGCTCGGAGGAGGCAATCGATGACCACCCGTTCTGCGACCTGCGCAGCAGTGGGCTCTCCCGCCTGGGCACGGGCTGGCACCCGAGGGTTATATTCCCACTCCAGGAACTGCTGCGCAGCGCAGATGGAGGAGAGACCCAGTCTGGCGAGGATCTCCCGTTTGACTTCCGGGTACTCCTCCGTGGAGTACAGGCAGGGAGAAGTATGCACGCTGCGCTTCGCCAGTGAGAAGGGGTGCCAGCAACGGTGCCCAATCATCGTGAGCCCACTCCTCACGAGTCGCGGTTGTTTCGAAGACCCGCAGATGAGCTGGGGCAGGTGCGGCGCGTTGGTTACCAGAGCGACGCTGATAGACCCAGTGAGACTCGTCACTATATATATATATATATTGTCACGGGTAAAGAAATATAACATATACTTTATGTATATGTTATATTTAATTTATGAAGGCACCTTGGTCTGGAGAAACTTTGTCTCGTTTTACTATGTACTTGTATATGGCTAAAATGACAATAAACTCCACTTGTAACTTGTATGGTGTTACAAAAATAAGGAGTTAACATTTTCTGTTGCGCTGTCAAGGTCTTCAGAGTCATTCATTATGTTAGGGAATGAAGACAGTGCAGGTAGGTTTTTGATAAAAGAATCTTTAGTAGTAGAATTTATTGTTCTACTGTATTTATAGCGAGCAGGTGACTTTGCTGCCATAGGTAAATGTACTCCTTTTGCCAAGAATGATGATTGACAAACGTGTTTTTCCTGATATGATCTATGACCCCTCAGCAACCTCCTATATTTTTTGTTATTGGGTGACAAATATTTCAAAAAAAAAAATTTTATGTTCCCTTTCAGTCAGTCACGTTCAACGTTACGTCAACTGACTGACGTATGGGGTCTTGCTTGAGAGCCTTATCACCTTCGCGTAAGAAAAAACGTGCCAATGAGCATCGGCCCGAGAGAGCCAATGAGCATTTGGGCAAGCGCTGGGTTTCCTCCCATGTGTTGGGGCCCACTGGTTAGTGGGAGGGAGGGCTGGCTCGGTGTCTTCGCTTGCATTTGCCTCCCCCCTGGATCAGGGGGACTTAGGCAGTTTTTTCCTTCACATGTGGTTTCCCCGGTGGTGAACCCTGCATTGTGATTTCTCCAGGCGCCCTATCGGTGAACAGGCTCGGCGGAGGAGCCTCACGCCAGGCCCAGCACTTGTATTTGTATGCCTTCGGTCTGCCCCTGTGCTGGGCTAGGTGCTCCGTGGGTAGTGATTCCCCTGGTGGTGATCCCCCATGTGTATCTTCCGCTGTACGGTTCCCCTGTTGGTGAACCCGTGTCTTCCCTTGGCGTCTCTCGGCTGCCGGTCTCTGAGGGCAGTGAGCCGTCCCAATAGGTAGGACCGGCACAGAGACTTCTTTCGGGTAGTCCTGCTAAGCAGCCTATACCCTCTTTTTCCACACATTAAACCCTTCAGTGGTGTGTGGTCTCCGCAACGCCTTTTCCCTGGAACGGGCGTTTTCCCAGTGTTTCTCATGGCTATCCCGTGAGAGGAAGGAGACCCGTGCACCGAGGTGGCTTCTCCTGGGGTGGGGATAGGAACAACTGCCACAGCCCCTTCGTGATCTGGCTCCGCTCCCACTTGGGGTGCGAACTGCTGCCTGCACGGAGCGCTGGAAGGTTATGGAGGCAGGGGAACTGTTTTACTGGCATGCTTCGCCTGCTTGTAAGAACATTCCTAGCCCGTAACGTGGGTCGGCTCGCGACGTCTTCCACGGGCACCCCATACGTCAGTCAGTTGACGTAACATCGAACGTGACTGACTGAAAGGGAACGTCTTGGTTACATATGTAACCCCCGTTCCCTGAAGGAGGGAACGGAGACGTTACACCCCCCTGCCGTGAGCCTGACTCACCGCTGAATGGCCGGGACACATCTCGGCTCCTCAGCAAGAACCTGAATGAAAGCGTGCGCATCCGGCTTTTATACACCCGCTCCAGGCGCGCGTGAGCCGGTGAGCAGCGCTTGCCCAAATGCTCTCGGGCCGATGCTCATTGGCGCATTGTTTCTTACGCGAAGGTGATAGGGCTCTCAAGCAAGACCCCATACGTCAGTCAGTTGACGTAACGTCTCCGTTCCCTCCTTCAGGGAACAGGGGTTACATATGTAACCAAGACGTTTCTTTATTACTTTCAAAAGTTGTTATAGTTGGTTACTGATGCAGTGTTATATCACAAGGGAAAATAAAGGGAAATACTTGTGTGAAGTACTAACAAAAAAGGGTTATTTTAACAAACCTAATTAATAAGTAAAATAATTAATAGTGAATTATTAACATATTTTACTTATCTTGTTTAGTATCGAAGACAAGAGATAAATAATTACAATCATTTTCTAACAGCCATTCATGAAAGTGTAAAAGCTGGCTCAATTTGCGTCAGCTAGTACTACTTATGTACAGCCTATATGTAATTTTATATTTATACATATATCCCCACGTTACCTCTATCTAGATAATTGGTCACCCACTAACAGCGGCAGCAATCGCAGAAAACACTGACAGTCGGTACAAACAGCAGCTCAATGCCGCGAATTGAGCCAGCCACTACTGAAAATATGGTTGGGGTCACAATAATCCTTAGACAAATGAGACAAGGTGAAAAAATCCCAAGACTATATTTTACTTGCTTTGATTACATTTGTAGAAACATTGGTGGATTACATTGATGCATTGTTGAGGCCCTCAGTATCTCCCAGTCACTCATCCTGCAGTCTGCTGTTTAGACTGCAGAATGTTGGGCAATGAAGAGTTATGTTTCTTGTTCTGACAATACCCTATCTGAATCTGAAAACCCTTCTTTTGTTTAAATTTTTAAATAAAGACTATTATTTTTTGGAAATTTAACGGGGTTATTTGGGTTATTGTTGTGTAGAACTCTATGCTCTGAGTTCTCTGCGTGTCCAATAAAAAGAGTAGGAGAGGATATATGCAACCAAAGAAAGTATGATTTTTATTGACATAAGCAGTTGAATAATTCTTTTACAGACATCTGGGTCACAGCTGTCCCTCACGTTACACAACGCTATGCGAGTCTAACGTTGGGGCAGTCCGCAACTGCTCGCCTTTCCCTCGACCCAGTTATTTATACACATAAGTAAAACAACTGATACATCTCAGGCGGGGCTAGGTGGAGCTCCTCCGTTGTTGTCACTTTCTGCAAGTTCTGTCACTTGCAACCCCAACGCAGTTCCCTTATTTCTGTGAGCCTCATCATATGTGCTGAAACATTCTGTGCTATAATGTCACGTACACCCTCTTTGTTCCTGGAAGCTTAGCACACAGTTAGAATCATTTCAACACACCCATACATCTGCATTTTCTGTCCAGCCGTACCAACTTCGGCAAACTGTTAATGCGTTAGAAGACACATGAATTTAAAAGTTTGTTAATTATTAAGACACATATATAAAAATATAAACCCTCATTTCCAACAGTTGTGAGACAATTCTGTGTCTGGAGATGGGGTGTTTTCTCAGCTGTTTCATACTTATTCACCACCATCCATTTTGTTGTTGAATTCCTCCCCTAGACCAATTAGGAAGTGTGCAGTTATAAAAGTAAAATGTCAGTGAATGCAAACGCTTAGGAGATGGCCCCACATATCACACATTTCTAAACTGATATGCACCCACACACAGGGTACAAAAGCTTTCAATTTCAGACTGTTCCAGGTGAATATTGGTTTAGACAGCAAAGCAATGCTATCTGAAAAACAATGAAATGTATGAAACATTGAAACATTCTTTGTTCATGAAACATTCTTCGTTCCAAAAGGCAAGTAAGCAAGTCATACATGTTTGGCCACCACTGGTATGTTGCTGCTTGTGTGCACAAGAAATTTCCTCCTTTATCACAGACTTTACCACTGTGTGTGTCATGGAGGAGACTTCAGTTCTGTCTCCTCTGCGCCAACAGAGGGAGCCATCACCAGAAAATTAACCCATCCGGCAATGAACTCCATTTCCCAGAATCCCACATACCCGGAACTAATCATCCTCGTTTGGTCACCTGAAGTCGATTACCACACCCTATATAAACTGGTCACTTCCTTTCCTCTGTGTGAAGTCTTGATTTGCCACGGCTATCATTAATGAGCAGTTTCCCTGTGTTAGTTATATCGTGTTTTATCTTTGGACTGTTTAATGTTTATTCCTGTTTGCCACCTGCCTCGATCCCTGGACTGTTATTACCTTTTGTAAATGATCTCTGCCTGCCCTGACCTTTGCCTGTATATCGTTTTTGCCTTGCTCTGCCTACATTGTTGTTGTCTGCTTGTTGTCAGCCTCTGCCTGTTTTTTAAACCACATCTATAAATGCTGCATATGGATCCAAATGCATCCATATGCATTACAGTCATCGTTACAGTGTGTATGACTGATACGGTGACTGTGCTTTAGCTTACAACTACAAGTTAGGTTTACCATGTTTAGCTGGTTAGGAAACTGTTAAAATTTTAACACCTAGCCAATATCCCTGAGCTCTCAAATGATCACATAGCCTATAACAGCTGTAAGAGCCAGAACCCACACAGAGGTGGACAGTAGGCAAAAAAAACTTTACTCAGTTATAAGTTCATTTTAAATTTATTGATATAGCGTTTTTTACAATGTTGCATTGCTTCAAAGCAGCTTTACATATAATGAGAAATAAAACACAGAAAAAAGGAAAATGTCAAATATGTTCAACACAGAATACATGGATATATATTATCGCAAATAATATGTGTGAGATGTATATTAATAAAACTAATTAGGGGTACTAGGTTTGCTGAATAAAACGTTCACTGAACTGACAAAAACTACAACACATTTGGATCAATTTAATACATGGACGTGCATTAGAAATGCAGGTATACATTACGTGGGAAGGCTCATACTGCTCTCTGTGGTCTATGCTACAAAAACAGTATGTACTTCTGAGACTATGCGATGTGTACTACTTAACATAATAGATAATAGGTATTATATTAAACTGGATATGCCATTCCAGACAACATGAAGATGGTGCGTAGAAAAATAACATCTTTGCAATAATACCACAGAATACACAATACACAAAAATAAAATGCATACATACATACATACACAAAACATACACAATACAAATACCTCAAAATTACACAGCCCTCGACGTCGCCTGATGCCGATTCTGATGACCGGGGAAGGGGACCTAGCAAGCGGTGCACGAGAAAGCGAAAGCGCGGCAAAAGGGCGGGGGTCCGTGATAGGCTTAAAACAAACGCTAGCCGGCCGGCTCTCCCGTCAAACCTGCTCTCCAATGTCTGCTCCCTTGATAATAAACTGGATTACATCCGACTCCAGCAAACAATGCGGTGTTAGTTTAGAGACTGCTGCGTCTTTGTTTTCACAGGGACGTGGCTCAGCGACAGAGTTTCGGACAGTCCTCAGACAGTCCTGATCGGGAACAGCGGGTAGTAAGGACAGCTGAGAAGATCACCGGGGTCTCTCTTCCCTCCATCACAGACATTTACACCTCACGCTGCATCCGCAAAGCCACCAGCATTGTGGATGACCCCACACACCCCTCCCATACACACTTTATCAGGCTCCTCAATAGTCATTAAATGGACTGAAGGATCACACACACAAACTTATATATACACATAACTGGGCATTCTCCACCCTCTACCGTTTTTTTTTTGCGCTTAGTCTTTTTGCACATCTTGTTTCCAAAAATTATTACTACACCTATGTTTACACTTACGTTTACATTTGTTTACATCTGTTACTGTCACCAGCTTTACTTTTTTCCTTACAGAACTGTGTACTGGTCGGCGCTCCACAGGGACTTACAATGCCCATAGTCTGTCCCAATAGGCACTGTACTGTCTTGTGCTGTCTGCACATGTTTGTACTTGTGCACTTTATGTATATATTATGTTTAAATTATGTAGCCCTTGTATGTCTGTGATGTTTAGTGTTTGTTCAATCTAGCACCTTGGTCTGGAGAAACGTTGTTTCGTTTTACTATGTACTTTTATATGGTTGACAATATGACAACAAACTCCACTTGTAACTTGTAACTTGAAAGACTGACAGCTTTAAAATGAAATACTGTGAAGACAGTGATCATAAGGACATAAAAAACTTGAAAATCTTTGAGATAAATAATCTAAATATAAGAACAATATTAATGTACAGCAGTCAAAATGTGTAAATTCTAAGATGAAGTATTCCAGGAATGTTTATTTTCGAAATGTGTCCGGCAGTAGTCTCAGACCAAGTTTGAATGAAATACAAAAAAAATACAATACAAAAAAGTACAAAAAAAGATTTAAAATTTCTGCAAAATAGAGGGAAAGACAGAAAGACATTGATCACTATTACTCAGTTACATCAAGAAATGAGTAGAGGTCCTGAATTTTCATCATTTATTGTTTATAAAACAGGTTATTGAATGTAGAAAAGATTGCTATAAAATCAAAGTTCAAAAAATTACTGATTTGGCTGAAAGATGCATCACTGTAAGTATTTACATGTATGCAGCACTGAATGTTAGAATAGATGCCATTTATCAGGTTATCCAGGTCGGAAATTGTGGATTTGCTATACATGCCATCATAAAATCCTTGGTGGAAAATTGCCTGAAGAGAATGTTGCCAACAATATGCATTTGGTGGATGTTCCAAAATAACTAAAAGGTCTGAACACATTGGAAGTGCAACAAAAACGCTGTCATGGTCCTCTCGTGTGTGTTCCTGTTAATATTTCAGATGTCTCAAATATTCTTCCATGTAATGTATGTGATGACTGTAACGAGGAGTCAGAGACATTCGGATCCATTTGCAATATTTAATAGGATAAAGACAAAACTCACAAAACGTTAGCAGGCAATGGTCGAAGGCAGGCAGCATACAATCATAAACGTTTAACAGGCAGAGGTCGAGGCAGGCAGAGATCATTCACAAAAATGATCCAAAGGGCAGGCAGCGATAATCAAAATCCAGAAAACAGGCAAGGTCAAACACAACAAGGCAATAAATCACAAGGGAGATAACGCTTAGAATTGTCACCGAGGCAAACAAGACTTCGCGACTAGTTCGCGTGAGAGTTCAGTTTAAATACATGAGGGTAAATGATGAACAGGTGTTGCTTCCGGGTAATCAGACAGAGGGTGCTCATGGGAAATGTAGTTCGGGACTCAGTATTCGGGAGATGGTTCACGGGGCGTACGCGCTGAAGAGGAGGCTGGAGCCTCCACCGTAACAATGACCATATGATAAGAAAAAAAACGAAAGCGGAAATTAACATATAAAGGCCGTTATGAATATAAGTATGTGAACACTGATCGTGTCAGACATGCACTGTCTTATTTGATGAGACATAATAAGTGGTATAATGATGTGGAGTTTAATGAGCAGTGGGTCAACTCTTGAATGCATCTGATGATGTACAGAATAATGCTGATGATTATGAAATTAAGGAAGATGTAGCAGATAAGAGTGAAGATGAGAAAGAAACTGAAGATCAGCCAGAAGAAGATATTACATATGTAAAAGAGCAAAGTGGTCTTTTGTCAGACACATCACTTCAGCCTGTTGATCTGGGTGCAGAAATAATTGATCTATATTTTCATGATGTACTAAATGTAGCACCAGGTGAAGGTAACAGCCCTGTTAGATCAGATAAAACTAATGAAGCAAATGTTTTCTTGTTCTCTATCCTACTGGTGGCCCAACATTTCATCATAAAAAAACGGAAAAAATCACATTGTCACGATACCTAAATGACTCAATTCAATATATTTATATAGCACTTTTTACAATGTTACATTGCTTCAAATATATACAATAAAATATTAGACGTTTACAATTTACAAAACAATTAAAAAAATTAGATGTCAGCAGTCTCTCAGCAAGCAAGCCAACAGGGCGACAGTGGCAAGGAATCAAAACTCCAATGACGTATAGGTGGAGAATAAAACCTTGGGAGAGGCCAGGCTCGACCAGGAGGGCCAGTTTTTCTCTGGCATGTTAAAGCTGCAATTTGTAACTGTTTTAGATACGAACAGAGTTGATTTTGATGATTTATAGTTATTTATTGATGAAAATAACTCTGGCACTGAGAAATTGTGCCAACAGAAATGGTGAGGCATAATGTTACTAACTGCAGCCATAGGAGTACTGCAGGGCTCAGTTCTTGGGTCCCTACTTTTTACCTTATACATTGCTCTGGGAGCAATTATTAAGAGACATGGAGTTAGTTTCCATTGTTATGCTTATGATACTTAGCTATACATTTCTTCTAGGCCCAACGAGACTCATAAATTCACTAAACTAACAGAATGCATAGTCGATATCAAAACTTGGATGACTAGCAACTTTCTACTATTAAATTCAGATAAAACAGAAGTTTTAGTTATTGGACAAAAGCCCTCCACACGGCACAACATAGAACACTGCCTTATTCTGGATGGATGCTCTATAAAGTCTGCTTCATTAGCCAAGAATCTGGGTGTCAATTTTGATAACAATTTGTTAACAATTTTGTTGAAAGTCACATTTCCAATATTTGTAAAATATTAAGATGAAACGTTTTTTCAGCTTAGAAATATATCAAAACTTTGTCATGCTCTCGAAGTCAGACACTGAAAATTAATTCATGCATTTATGACTTTCAAGACTCGATTATTGCAATGCCCTACTTGGTGGCTGCCCTGCAAGATTAATCCAAAACTCCAGATGGTTCAGAATGCAGCAGCCAGAGCTCTCACGAGAACTAACAAGTATGACCATATAAGCCAAGTTTTGTCAACTCTGCACTGGCTGCCTATCAAGCATCGTATAAATTTTAAAATCCTGCTTATTACCTACAAGGCCCTGAATGGTTTAGCTCCTCAATACTTAAGCGAGCTCCTCTCCTATTATAGTCCTTCGCGTTCACTGGATCTAAAAATTCTGGCCCACTATTAGTACAGTTTATTTTAAAAACAAGTGCTGGTGGTATCATTCTCGTATTTAGCACCCAAACTTTGGAATAGTCTTAAAAGCAGCCGTAAAAATCTGATAGACTCCATATTTAAACACCATTATAGAGGACAGATGACCGGCATGATGTACACTGTGATTAAAGCATTGTTCGATTCAAAAACTGATTGTACCGCAAAGAGCTGACATGTAACAAATCTCATGGAAAAAATGTCATTTTTTAAGAACTGCCTGGGTAGGAAGATATGAATAACTATTTTATTAGTGGGGGTGAATCAATCTGTGCGAGTCACAAAAGTTTTGGATGTTGTGTCTGAAGACTGGGACGAGACCGATGTTACGGATGTTGTGATCATGTGTACGTATGTAACAGAACTATGCGTTTGGCTACAATAAAAAAAATGAGAAACGTTGGTAGGCTATGTACTGGAGCTAGACGGTAGGGCATGCATTCATTTTATTTTTGGCTGGACAACGTGTAAAATTGTACCGGCTTTTGTGATATTTTCTTATAATATGTAACCATAATATTCTACTACTATGTGACGTGCGAAATTGTACCAGTTGTATTGTGTGTGTGTGTGTTATTTTCTGCTAATATGTAACCAATTGAAACTGCATATTTATTCTCATTATGTGTACCAAATAAAAGTATGAATCGTACTCTTTTGGTCGTTTTTGTTTTGTAGAGTCGAAACATCATAATGGCCGAGCTCATGAAAATATTTTTTACATGGCTTCCAACCCCTCTTCTTTAGGGGGTAAAAAACGTTTAAAAAAACGCCGTCCTAAGGGACGGTGGCGTACAGCTAAGCAATCCACATGTATCAGAATGGTTGGCCAGCGAAGATGCTTACACTCTGCACAGAACAGCTTCTAGAAAATACAAATGAAACAGAGTTATGCCTTTACTGCCTATACTGCCTAGCAGTATAGGCAGTCAACAAAGACGTCTGTACGGCGGTGTTGAAAAGACAGTGAAGCCGACGTTTAAATTCAAAGTCGGAGACATTGTGTGGACTTTAAAAGTGAGAGGACCGTTCGCCAAAGGTTTATGAGCAGAACTACACCAAAAGATTTTTCACTATAGCGGCGTGCGTACCACGTCTACCGCCCATTTACAGATTGTCTGATTATGACGGGAAAATCGTCGACAACGTGTTTTACAAATAAAAGTTACAAAAAATAATAGTGAGTAAAGACAAGGCATTTAAGGTGGAAAAGATTTTGGAGGAAAAAAGCCGGGTCGTAATACGCTAGTTTTAGTAAAATGGTTAGGTCGACTTGTTAGCTCTGGTCGACTTGCAGCAGCTTTAAATCACTCTCACGAGCATTGCAACAGCATTTGAGTCAAAGGCTGTCATGGACGACGGTTTCTACGTCACGCTACCATGCAACGTTTCTTTGACGGTATACCCTGAGAACCTTATATCTAGTTACAGAACAAAACTAGGCATGCCTATTGACTTGAAAGGCCAGTGGCAGGTCGGGCTGTGCGAGATCGAATATCCTAGAATGTGGTACACGTTTAAAGAGAAAGACGCCACTTTCACGTTACATATAGCACCCGTCCGCTGTAACGATGGAAAAGAAGAGAGATTTTACTCCGCACCTCAATGATAATGCAAAGTGTATGGACTTACCGGGTCTGTACATTTTAAAGAGGTTGTCTTTAACCCTCTGGGGTCCAAGGGTGTTTTGGAGCCCTGGAGAAGTTTTGACATGCTCTGACATTTGTGCTTTTTTCAGGTGCTTATAAACATATAAATGGCTAAAGTCTGATAACACTGTATTCAGCACAAACTGGGCTACAATAATATCTGAGCTACATGTATGTACATGATTGTGTTTTTGAGAAAGTAACGTTTATGCA
>JAZGTJ010004170.1:0-32002 GCA_036877575.1 Botia almorhae | reverse complement strand
ATATCATGATTGGGGTCATCAGGAAGCGTTTTGCTCACTAATAACATGATTATTGACTTTATTAAAAGCCCCGTTTCGGCTTTACAATCAGGATGTTAAGTAAAAAGGAAATGCAGTCGAGTCAGTTTTAGAGGAGATGTAGAGCTGATCAGTTGTGTGCTAAACACATGGCAACATTTAACCTCTCCCTAGATTCAGGTCAATCATTCCACGGTTAAACATGGAAGGCCTTACATGAGCTGTCATATCCAATCCGTTCAGCTGAAGAAGTCTGCCATTAAAAGCCGGGCTATTTAAGAAACGCGAAAGCTTCTCATCTTCCTTTAGAAGATCATCTGTCTGATGTCATGGCCAAAACACGTATGGACCAGAACAACTGAGAGCAGAGGCAGTGAATGTAACACAACAAGACTGATCCGAAAGAAAACAGAAATTGTGTTCTTTTTTTAACACACATCCATTTGCTGGAAATGTACGATCAGAATTTGACTATAAATTAATGAAGCTCTTGCTAACTGTGTGCATTGTGTTTACTTCAGCGGTATTTTTGTACTTACGGTTTAAGGTCACCATGAAATCAAAACATACGGTTCTTATTTTGTAAATGAAATATTGCACCGTTTATTACAAGTGATTTATCTGTGCACATCAGTGTTTTTTATTCATGTGCTCATAATTTTTAAGCAAAAATGTACACAACACTTAACCCCCCACCCCCACGAAACGGCAGACCTTCTCTGATGACATCAGTCTGACAGCTTGGGCGGAGCCAGAGCCATTAACCACTCCCCTCCAGCGCTCAGACTACTGCGAGCTTTGAAACGCCTACTTTTCTAGATCCAATCAATTCCTAGTCAAAAAACAAGCCACGCCCCCAAATCTTTGAGCCTTGATGTCAGTTGGAACTTAAGGTTCATGCAGACTTCAAAAGTCTCAGTGCCATCAGATTTCTGAAATATCCTTTTCCTGTTTTTTAGTTTTTTTTCCCCCTCACTTGTCGCTCTGATTGGCTGCCCTCTTTGACAGTTTACAGGTGAAATACTGAAGTGAAATAGATTATGCTGGGAGATAATCCTTTTGTTGACTCAGAAATGTCTTCAATTCTTTTCGCTGTTGACTTTCTCTTTGTGGCGCCTCAACAGATTCACATTCAAATTGTCTTAAGTAAAGCGTGCGCTAATACACCGGCAATCCAGTCAGCACGTTAGTCGTCTTCTGTTAACCCTTTACGTGCCGTGACGGTTGACTGCACCGTACAATTTGCATTGAAATTCAGTTTCACACTGGATTCTGTAATGAGCTGTAAGTCATTATGTGCTTTGTTGATTCTTAAGTGCAAAGATAATTGCACCAAATAAGATGAAAGTACTTTGATTATTGTCTGCTGGTTCCTCTGAATTCTAATAGATCTAATTTTCTCTTTCCAATCCATCATCTAAGGCTCATTTCTCTCCTAAATGAACTGAGCTTTAAATGCGTCGGCAGGAACGAACAGGTGCCCTCTTAAAAGCAGTGATAGTTTTAAATGTAATAAGTTTGGTTGCTGGTGAAGTGGCACTAAATGGAACAAAATGTGTGTGAACGCCTGCAGCGTCTCGGCTTGATGAGAAACCGGTTTTAAAAAACTCGTTTAGCTTTAAAAATTTTGACCTTAGCGTTTTTTACAGATTTGGAGAGCTCGCTCGTTCACTTGTAATATAAACCAACCAACGACATGCATCGTCGCATTAGTTTTGTGCTCCAGACATGCGGCTTTGTAATTTGCATTCTTTGTAGGAGCCACGGGGTCAGTTTGTGACTTTACGTTGTGTGAATTCGCAGGTCGGAGTTTAACGAAGTTTCTTTGGTGTGCTGCAAAAAAACGAAACTTGCGTTTTCTTTCTCCTGGACATGAATGTAAGTAAATGGACTGCAAAGTGCGTTGCAATCGCCTCTTGGAGCGATCGATATGCTTGTTAAAATGCACATCTGCTGCGTCTCCATCAGCAAATTTTATGAATATAATTGATTTAACGTTGCCAAGTATTGTTTTTAAAGCTGATCGTTTGCATCTAGTGGATACGACTCCGCAAATCCTTTGTGTTTTAGACTGCTGAAAGGTAAATCAATGTATCTGTTGTTTCTCATCGCTGCATCACTGTCACGCGCTGCAGATCTTCCTCCAGAGTTTTCGCTCATCTGCTCAAGAGTGCGGCTGCAGTCTGCATTGTGGATTCAGTGGAAGTGCCTGTCCGCCCTGACAGTGTTTAATCTTCTGCTGGGGTATCTTAATTAGTCCTGTCTCTGATTTTCTCAGAAGTGTGCTTCAGTTCATCAGGGGACCCGGGCCCCAGAGCTGAAGTGGTCCCTAACCACAACTGTCATCAGAAGAGAGTCACGGAGGTCATCAAAACAAAGACAGCGCTTCAGTCTGTACTGTGCCCATCTAAGTGCAATAGAGACGATATAGGATATCTTGAAAGTTGTGTGCTATACAACAGGGGTCTTAAATTGCTTTGTGGCAATAGCCAGGTTGTGTTACCTCCATCAGGGGCCAGAACAGTTTGTCCTGTTAAAGAAGTGTTTTTACAAGTACACAACTATACATGCAGTATACAATCATTTGTACAGCTACAGGCAGTTTTTAAAGCACACATATTTTTCTGCAGTTGATTGACTCATCTCAGCCTTACACCATTGTGCTGTGCCTGTTTAGTGGCCTAATGATGCCTGAGATTGTTTTCTTAGAAAACTGCAGTTTTGTTCTTGCAGGTAGAAGTCCCACACAATCACAATCTGGATTTGATGGAACATTTAGAAGTTCTTCAAATTTTAAAGTAGCAAAGTTTTAGTATCAAAATCAAAGTATCAAAAACACACATTATATTTGTAATGTTTTTTTTCACTTGGATGGGTATATGCACTGTTTCATAATCCACTATATGTGTGTGTGCGCGCGCGTATGATCCTGGTATTCACTACGTTATGGGGACCAAATGTGTGTGTGTGTAACAACTTTTTCATTCGTTTCATATTATAGTACCGTTTCATAAACCATACGAGAACTATATAGAACTATTTAAAGGCTAAAGCGCAGTGCAGAACGTAAGAATTGATCTGGGGGACTCCGAGAGAATCAGAGAATCAGAGCTTATCTGCCTTGCTTGACAATGTTTTAGCACATGAAACAATATTTGTGCGTGAAAGTCTAGATATAGAAATAATAGACTGTGTAGTTTCACACATGCAAATAAGGTCTCTTTGATGTGCGTGTGTCCCTTTGGTGGTTCATCTTATGGCGCAGAGGGGCTGTAAGAACAGAAGCCGAGTTAGTCTCCCTGAAGCCGCCTGTTAGAAGGTGACGTTTGATGTACCTCACGATCAATCCGCGCGCCAGCTGCCGTACCTGTCGCATGCTGCAAGCGCAGCGTACCTGAGAGTGGAGCACCATTGATGGAAACGTGGGAACGAGGCTTCTCCTCCAACATCGTAGAGCTTCATCTACGTGGCCCATCAAAGACACAGACGCACGTTCCTCTCGCTAAAGTTCTCACACTCATTTTCACCTGCCCCTCTGTTTTTCTTTCACTCCTCTTACATTTCGTCTCACTTGGCTTTGGTATTCGTTGTGGTTCCGTTCACACATCAAAGGAACCAATCCGCGTCTGTTAAATTGATCTCAGACTGTGTTTTTTAGAGCGCCCGGGTGGATCGTATTATCATCAGGAGCATTAAGAAAACATCTGGTTCAGGTTTCATTGGGACCGTACCGCTAACATACGTGTTTAAAGCAGATTTAATGCCTGAAGGTAAAGCACACACATTGGTATCATGTTGAAAGCGTGTATCTTTCTGGCACTCCCCGTACCGGCCCTCAGAGTTTCCAGTGAGGAAACCGGCCCTCAGAGTATAGCACCGAGAGACCCTGCTTTTCATTTCTAATGTCTGTTGACAGTAGCCCATGGGCGTCGGCTCGCGTCCGTTGAAATAAGAGAGAAGGCCCTGCCGCCCACACCTCCGTCCTCGCGCCTGCGGCCGCATATAAAACAGTCTTTTTGCTCGCTTGATTAGAACGAGGCGTCGAACAAAATGAATGCTTGAGAATTCAGTCAAGGAAAGCGAGCAAAACGGCATCCATATTCAGAGCCCGTGCAAGACGCCCTTCGCGGGCCCCGTTCTGTTATTTAAGTGCCCTTGACAGGCTCATTGTTAGGTGATTGTATGCATTATTCGTCTTGATTGAGTTGAGGTGTGGGGCAGACACATATTCCTGAGGGTGATTATTCACCACACCTAGTGAACTTCCCTTTTCTGCTGTCTTATCTCTTCTCCTTTCCCTGACAAAAGAATCCTCGCCCGCTCTACGAAGAGGAATTTCTCACTCTTTTTTACATCTTTAGTTAAAAGCGATAGTTTACCCAAATATGAAACATTTTATCATTTACCCACTCTCATGTCATTCCAAACCTGGATGACTTTTTCTCTTTTGTGAAACACAAAATAAGATATTTTTAAATGTCTTAGTCGTTTTATGTCCATACAATGGAAGTCAGTGGGCGCCACTGTTGTTTGGTTACCATCGTACCTCAAACTATCTTCTTTTGTGTCCCTCAGAAGCCAAAAAAAGTCCTAAGGCTTTGGAATGACGTGAGGTTGAGTAAATGATGGAAGAATTTGCATTTTTGGGTGAACTGTCCCTTTAAGTTACTAGCTGAAATGACAGTGAGCTTTTTTTTCCTGCCAACTTCCAATTATTTATTTATCACCAGCTTTTCTGTGTGGGCGTGTATTGAAATCTATGCAAATTAAATTCTGCGCGCTAAAAGAGCAGCGTATAATAACAGCGCTGAGAGAAAGGAGGTCCGTCCTCTTCACACAAAAGATGTTAGAGGCGACGCGGTGTTCATTTGCATGATTAAGCCGTGGCGGATGTTTGAACGCTCCGGTCCAATCCAAACAATGACGTTTATTTTACATTACAGCTAATGCCCAGAGACAGGAGGCTGAATAATAGTCGCATGCACTTTTGTATTCTTCAGTTTTTAATATGCATGGCTCCGCGTTACAAGTTGCATTATCAGTGCGCATCGATTTGTGGCTGACACATGAATAGAATAGCAACCGTGCAGACCGCAGATGTGCAAAATGCCATTAAGAACGGTTAGCTTCAGTAATCGGACTATTGACAGTATGCTGAACTAGAAATCACCCTGTAAACAGCGCTTGACAATTACACTCATACGTTCATATTTGATATCAGCCTGTTAAATGTTAAACCCGTGTTATCCCGGCGTGTTTTGAGAATGAGAATTAACGTGTTTACATCTACATGTATGCGTTTGAAAGACGCTTTTATCCAAAGAGATGAATCCATTACATTTAACATATATATTACTTCTGATGAAAATCCTTAATCCAAATTCCTTAAATCGGTTTATGTCTAGGTTTAAATCAGGGATTTAATCCCAGATTTTCCGTGCAGGTGTATTTGCACATACAGGTGGGTACGTGATTATAATTGTCTCCCGTTATTGAGTACACACAAACTCACTATTGGCTCATCTGTTGTATTTTACGGCAAATGTGTCAATTAAACTGCTTTATGGGAACATTTTACCTTGTTTTCGGTTTTATCAGTGTTTCGTTTTGCCCCATCCCATGTAAAGACGGAAAGATGAATTGAATTAGTTCTATAAACCGACCGCGTTAATGGCTTAACCCGTATGTAGAATAAAGCCGAACATCAGATTATTGCATCGCATGTAAACACACACTCATTAATGAGGCAGAGATACTGTAATCACCACACAGCGAACACCTTCCCGGGGTCACTCTGCGGCCAGCGCTCAGAAACACAACCGTGCAGATAAAAACATCGCACAAACAGAGCGGTAAAGAAACAATCACGGAGGTCCGTTCGGAATAATGGCTGTTTCTGCACATCATCACCGCTGCTGTGCTGGTCAGTCGGCGCGGCGGAATATCTTTATAAGGTGAATTATACGACCACCTCGCTGCTGCAAGTGGAAAATTACGGTAGATAAGTTAAATGGAAATGCTTGGGAAAAAAGCCGGAAGCTCATCAGCTCCGGGTTATGATTGCCAGTTTATCTCCAGGGCAGTGTGGACTGACTTAAAGCACAGAGCATGACCTGCCTGTAACCCCGAATACACACACACGTTTGTGTGTTCATGTTTAATAAGGACATTCTATAGACGTAATGGTTTTTATACTGTACAAACTGTATATTCTATCCCACAGTATAGTCTATAACTGTATATAACTCTTTTTGATTTCAAAAATGATTCTCCGTATGATTTATAAGACATAAGAAATGTCCCCACGAGGTCAAAATTTACTATTATTGCTGTAGTTGTGGGACAGGACCACACACACACTCACTGACACACCACCACAGTTTAAAAATGTATTAATCTATCGGCATTTCTGATCACTTGGTTTACACACTAACCTGCTCTTGTAACCGTGGTTACACACTCTACACTTAACCATACTTAAGCGGTGTAAAAATGTCCAGCCTGCCTCGCTCTCATTTCATTGCATTAGTATGCACACAAACCTTCTGAAGATGACGATGAGAGCTGAAATCTACATGGAGATGAATGGAATCATCACTTGTCAATCATCTCTGCTGTTGTTGTTGTTTTAAATGTCTCTCTCCAAACATACATACTCTCCCGGGTGCTGTTTGTTGTTCGCTGAATGCACAGAATAGAAATAGGCCATCATAAAAGTCTACAAACGCATCACTGGAGTGCGACACATTTGCATGTATTTATTCTGCTGTTAGCTGAGCGAGAATAATGACGATCTTTTGTCAACATACCTTATTCATGCGTAAGTACAAGTAATGATTGTTTACATCTGTTTTCATCTCGCTATTGTCTAATCTTATAGTCAAAATTATATCTTTTTTTCGCTGTCTTGTCGGTCGTGGCTCATTTTACATGGCAGGCAGACGTATGCTAATGCTAAATCAATACACACAGCCTGTTTTTTTCCTCTGTCTGTCCAGTCAATGGTCCATTTGTCATCCCAGACTGAGAACCGTGATTGCATGATTGTTTTTTTAACATAAGTGCTCTTTAAGTATATGTCATATATGTGTTGCTATCAAGCACATGCGTTATACATTTCATGCTATGCGGGCATAGCTTTAGTTTCGTGAATTTATAAAAGGTCCGTTCAGGTCTTCAATCCTCTAATTGAAGGGTTGCTACTCTAGTGGTCTGGAGGTTCATGTATTATGCATAGAAACAACTGGATGCAGGCTACATTATGGTCCCATCATGCTAGCTGGGTGCAGTCCTGCTGGTCTGGGAAGAGATGATATTTCATAGAGTTACAGCCTCATTAAGGGGCCATACTAACGGTCACAACACACACACACACACATTCCCACACAAACTTGGGCAGCAGCAGTTTTAGCAACATTGCTGATTTTGCAGCGGCTATGAATATGATCTCTGTCTCATTGTTAAAGTCTGTGTAAATCAGATATTGCAACTACAGGGTTCTGATAAATCAAAGAAAACAGAAAAATAGAGGGCATAGCTTGACAGCAGCTAATAGCTTATAGCAGACTGACTGTTGGAGGGGCGTGGTTAACAGCTATGACTCCGCCCACACCATCGGACTGACATCATCATAGAAGGTCTGCCATTCCAGAGGGGAAGTACATTTTCAGATTTTGATCTGAAACACTGCGATATTTTATTAAAAATCATATATTTTATATATGATTAATCAATATATTTTGATTTCACGATGACTAATACATGTTATAAGTGCTGTAATGCATAAAACAGTATGTGGTACGGCAGGGCCGCGCGATGCAACATTGGAATGGGATTTAATCTAAACATCACGCAGATCTTTGGAGAGGAATTGACTCTACAACCTTTATTCCTTTCTGGCTTTTAATATGTAATAGAAATGTAACATATAAAGTGCACAAATGTTGTTTTGTGTGTGAAATGTCAAATTAATAACACATGGCTTATCAATCTTTGTTAGACTGTAAAGTACGTTTTTGTTTTGTTTTTTTGCATGCAAGACGACAGAGCGAATAGCCTCGAGTGATGGATTTAATTTTAATCTGAATAAACATAAGCTGTGTCTCCTCTAACAACACACCTGTGATACAGTATCTGTTCATGTTTAATATCTTTCTTAGGAATGTTCAGCTGATCAGAGATCAGCCTCTGACACCCAGCATACGTGTGGTTTGAAATGATAAATGGTGAGAGCATATCAATAATTAACAGAGAATTGATTCATAAGGCTTATGTAACGAGCACTTAGCTACCACCTTCACACACACACACACACACACACACACACACACACACACACACACACACAGCTCTCATTTGCTGAACCACTAAAGATAGAAATCTTGTACTAAATAATGCAAACAAACACTTCTCATTCCCCATTCTTTCTGTACACAGACTTGAGTTGAACCGACACATGCAGGAAAGAGCGATTTATGTATGTGTGGTTATGCTAATTGTGTGCAAAGCAGCGTTTACAATAAACACTATTTTATGGAAAAAAGTAGTTACAGTAAAAGAGTTTTTTTAAATGTAGCTAGAAAATAGTGTGTTTATTATCCAATAAACATTATGCTTGCTACATTGTAGCGTCTGTTTAACTAGTTTTGTTTTGATTGTACTTTATGATGAATGCTGTTTACTGTTATGTATTCATTCTCCTTTGACGATCAGTAAAGTTCCAAACAAATGAACTAACTTTTAACCACCGCTGTAAGTTTTGCTAACATAATTGACATGAGTGTATTGGTGAGTATATTGACCCTGGTTTTCACCTTCAGTAATGCAGGCGATATCCCGCGTGATTTTGCCAACACACAGACAATACAATGGTAAATAAAGTCAGCTTGTTGACTGCTGTCTGCTGTAAAATGCTGATTATAAAAGCAGTGACAGTTTCTGTGAAGGCAGCTTGAACGGGCCCAGCAAAACGGCTGCTTTATTGTTATTAATTGCTCACTGCCGCCCACCTTAAGGGCCTGGTGGAGTCGGGCAGGAAGGTCTACATTATTTCTCTTTCAGACTCGCGCTCAACTTCTCAAACTCCCCTGTCATCACTCCAGTGATTTAATTAAAGCAGTCTGTTTCCCTGAGCCTTCCCGCCTCAGACCAGCCCTGCCGCTGAGTGACAACCCGGCACATTACTATGCGAAGGCGGAAAGAGGGCGGCTACGCGCAGATATGAATTTATGAATAGATAGGATAAAAGAATCAAGTAATTGATTTTCTATCTCCTCTGCCATTTCGTTAACTGAATAAATGTACTTGATTTTGGACAGTTTTTGGGCTTGTTCAAATCAGCCCTTTTGTTCCATTGTTGGTTTTTGTCATTGTTGGTTGATTCTTGTTTTCGTTCCATGATAACGTTTGAGGACAAAAAGCTGTTTTGTACCTAGTAGGACTGTGAATGTGTGGATGTTTTCCCATGATGCTCAGCAGTGGGGTGAAGGTTTTGAAACGGTTCTGTTTATCATTCTGTTGCCTTTGAATCTGACAAGAAGCTTTGTTTTGTTTTTGTTTGTCATCTGGGATTTGTCGTGGTGTTAAACAGTGTCACAGTTTTGTCACGTACCGCGGCACATATTTGCATTAGGAATTATGATAACAGAGACTTACATTTTTGACACTGTATAGAATAAACTGCTCTCTCTTTCTTTTGTCTGTCTTCCAGATGTGATTCACACTGTCGGCCCGATTGCCAGAGGAAATGTGGGCCAGTCCCAAAGAGATGACCTCGAATCCTGCTACAAAAGCTCCCTGAAGCTGCTGAAGGAAAATAACTTAAGATCTGTGGTGAGCATTCAAGACTTCAAGACAGCCTTTATTGAAGACAGCCATTTCTTGTGGCACATTTGAATTTAGAACACAACACATTTAGGAACTGTGACGAATGTATGATTGTATACAACATATACAGAATATAATCGCAATGTTAGGATATATGGATGAGTGAGAGGATAAATGGATGGATAAATGGACAGAAGGACGTATGGATGGATAGTTTTTTTACATTTACATTGTAATTGGCAGACGCTTTTATCCAAAGCAACTTACATTGCATTATACTATACATTGTTTGTGCAATTCCTGGGATCGAACCCACGACATTGGCGTTGTTAACGCCATAGTCTAACCACTGAGCTACAGGAAAGCAGATCCTTTTGATCCCTGAAGAGAGACAGAAAGGAAGACACATGGGTTGTAGTAGGTCAGTAACTGACAGTTAAACAGACCAACTATTGAATTTGATAAGCTTTATCATATCCAGTTTAGTAACACCGTCTGTTATTGCAGCCGCCATGGCAAAAATATCTGTATTTATTTTTTCCAAGAAAGTTGTCCAGGGAAATATATTTGTCTTTGTGTTTGTTTATGTCTTGGTGGGTCATAACAAAGATATGTAGTTTGCTCTCCAGTCTCCGGAGGTCCACGTGTACAGTATGTTATAAGTATTGCATGGAAACATCTGCAGTGGATAAGACTCATTTGTTCCATGTAGCAGGTATATTCAGGCTGTTTCTCAGCTCGGTAAATGACCAGACGAGCTCAGCTCAGGCTTTAATGAAGCTGGCTGAAGACCAGCAGCTTTGGTCTGGGTAGACGTGGAGTCTGATCACACTCTGTTCCAGCTGCTGGCCCTATCTCCACCATCTGGTGCACATGAGTTATGGATCTGCTTTAATCCATGGTGGCCACAGCCAGAAGGGCCGTGCAAAAGACCAACCAATCAGCTCCTTCAGCCAGACCAGCAGCAGCCCCACTGAGGATCTCACACAATTAGCCATGATGAAACCGTCTTTGTGGGACAAATTGCTAACTCCAGCATTTTGATGAACCGCTTTAATCTCACAGTGAGGGTGAATTGGGCTGCACTCACCATCATTGCAAGGGTAGAATCCAGCAGTTAAGGTTTCATTACACTAATTATATGAATTCACTTTTGGACTGGTGTGAATGTGTAATCTAACAGTTAAATGCTAATTATCGATTCTATTTAATCTGCATTATTTTAGGGTGTACACATACATCCACAGCTTCAGCCACCACTGAAAGTCTTGGTTTAGTGTAAGAAGTGTATGATATATACTTCGAAACAAAGCCCAGAAGTTCTTACAGACCTTACTAAAGGCAGGGTAGGAGATCTTTTCCAGAAACATTTTGTGTTATGCTAGTGGAACGTCTCCTTGCATCCTGATAGCAGTCACTAAATGGTCTTAATATATTTATATGTCTTCTGTGGAGGGCACAGACCATAAAATGTTTGTCCAATCATTACATTTGGTCTGAATGCAATGGTAGGATGTCCTACTTGCCTGTCAAACTGTATGTGTGTATGTGTTGGAGGGGGCGTGGCTTTGGAGCGCACTCTGAAGGGAGGGCGGGATCATATGCTTTAAAAGCTACTTTGCTATCGCTAGCCCATCTGAAATGACCTACTGTCAGGAATGCGGCCGTCCATCTTTGTTCTGCATTTTTCCCCTCAGCGTTGGCTTTACATGCATGCACAATCCGCACATTTATTTAGCTTCCCTCTCCTTATTTATTTATTCAATAATTCATGTATTGACATAAAACAGGGCTCTGTTTTTACTCTGAGGCAGGTCCGGTTCGGCGGGACCTATTTAGACAGCTGCTACAGATTATTGCGACCCTCTGTGAAAACGCAACGGCCCCCATGATTGACTAGCCTCTGTCCGATGAGTTCTGCTGTTACGCTCGGCCGCTTCGGTATATGCTCACATGCGCCATAAATTGCGTACAGGGAAATTATTAAATTCCGCCGTTTTTATAGCCTATGCCAGTGTCCCTTCTGAACCTGATTTATAGCAGACGTTCCCGACCACTTGCCTTGCATATTAGTGCTAAACTCATTAGCAAACGCCTTTCCCTCACCAAGGAAGAAAAAACAAGGGCTTCTATTAAAAAATAACCGCTCCCCCAGTGGAATTCTGGAGTATTGCAAGAGGGTTAAAGGCATAAAAAATAATAAAAACTGCTAGAAAATATAAACACGAGTAACAGAAGATAGGAATTGGATGAGCTCTTGAGCTAATCCTTGTTCTTGAGAAGCCAAAGACAACTCCTCAGGCAGAAAGAGCTCTGAACATGTGCTGTGGACCACATGTGCAGCACAGACAAATTCCCCTGATTATCTCCAGCGATAGGGACCTGTGAACATATTTTTAGACAGCAGGAATTCTGAAAAATAATGCAGTGCTGAAACGCAAGTATGAGAAGCCTCACCTCTGTTTCTCTTCTTCTTCTTATTCTTGAATACATAGTTGAAATTATATTATTGTAAATAAAGAGTCCGGCTGTCACCGTTTTACTTCAGTGAATATGTCTTTTGGTAGGTTTATTGTTGAATGTCATTTTCGGTACAGGTTCGAACTGTAACTAAAGATCACGGCTACAGAGCGAGTATTGATCATTTATTTCCCCAAGGAAAGTATGCATTTCATTGAACACTCATTGACCCCTTTGTGACAACATGCCTCAATAGTGGATTACGCTGTTACACTCTATAAGATCAGTTTTTACAGTTGTCACCATTAAAAAGCTATAAAATATGAAAAAACTACAATAAAACAACAATAACAACACAAACTGTGAAAGTGTTGCTGTAAAACAAGTGGGCCACTCTTTTATATACAAATATAGATCTAGTCATTAGTGTAACACAATGATCATTTCCATGCCTTTGTTTCTGTGGACCATATGTTGAATTCCAGCAGCTACAACAATTAAAATGCCTCCTTTTTCTTTCGCTTTGATGTTTCTCCATTCGTATCGTCGTGGCTATCTTCAGACAGGTGTGCTAGCTACAGGAGAGGTTAGGAGGTTAGCACTGATGCTCTTGTCGCTTGCCAACAAACACTCCTGCAGATTGAGATGAGTGATGTTGTACTGGAAGAGATAGCTTAGCGTACATTAGTTTAGCATGACACCTGTGTTTGCGCTATACAGCTGAATGAAGAATGATCTTCATCTTCAGATATGACGAGTGCTCTGAGCCAAGACACAAGCTGCTTGACCTCCAGAATGTGGTTTAACGCTTTTTGGATCAGAGGCAAGAGATGAAAGATCTTCACTGTTTGTCTCTGTCAGGTCTTGGCGTTTCTGTTTTGTTTCATATACAGGCTTGGAAAGATCTAGATAAACATACTGATGATGAAGTATGGATGTTTTCCTGCCTACAGCCTTCATAAGGAGGCACAATAATGACTTTGAAGTTATCTTAAAAGGCAGCACAATTAAGATAATTTAAGGTATTAAAGCTGCGATCTATTTTTTTTAACAAAAATCAGTTATCGAGCAAGAATGTACATAGTAGATTAGTGTTCAACACGATTTCCAAACGTACCCTGATACACAACGGTAATTTTCAGCTGTCGGGTCAGATTTCGCAGGAAATGTCTGTCTGTAAACAAAGAAGAAGACCCAGCTGAAATATTGCATGTCCTGGTACTGTAGCTGGTGCAGCATTTGTAGCTTGTACTTACAGCCGTTGTTTAGAATTTAAACTTGCCATCCACATGAACAAAATAACTCTGCAAGTAACATGCAATTTTGGCGGTAAGATGGCGATAGAGACAAAAGTTACAGATTGCAGCTTTCATTGATCTTTAAAGGCAGCATAGTTAAGATAATTAGGTCACCAGCAGTCATAATAATAAGAGTTGTTTGTTTAGGGGTCTTTCATCAGCTGAAGCCTGTGAGATGTTCTCTGTGAAGTAGCAGAATCCTGTGTTTGTTTGTAAGAGTTAGAACATGATGAAAATCCAGCACATCCGGTCACAACTGTCCCATGTGACCCTGGTTACACACAACCACACTACTGTTCATCTCTGCGACCGAGCAAGCGATTCGTCACGGTCCCCCGGAGAGCCATGGGAGCCATGTGTGACCGCGTCCTGGTCTGAGGACATCGGCAGAGCTAACCGCACTCAGATCTCCAGTTTGGGGACTATGGGAGACTGCGACTCTGCTGAAGTGCATTTACCACGCACCCACCAAGCCACAAAATGCTCTGAGGTGCAGAGAACCCATGATTTACGCTGACACGCGTCTCCATTGGCTGGCTAGATAAAACATTCTCACCACAAGGGCCTCTGCTAATTCGTAGTGTTAGCAGTAGTCGCTCAGATGGGCGGGGCTGTGGTAAAATGAAGGGGATTGATGAGTACAGATCACAAAATGAGTTAAGATAATAAAACTGCCCTGCCCGGATGGGAGGGGCGCTGCTGTAGCGCTCTGTCAATATTTGCAAGAGCCAAGAGACATTAACTGCAAAACACATCCTGTGAGGTATTTTAGAACACAGGAACTTGAGGAAAGAGCAAAAGGGGCTTTTGTAACATTGTTAATGAGAGACGGTTTGATAACAGTGAAGACTAAAAAGGGAAAGTGGACATACATAGAGCGTGTCAGAGACTCCGCAGTGTTGCTGAAACGGCACTTTTTAACCACAGTGTTTCCTAGCTAACGGCGAACGTTTTCAGAATGTTGGCTAATGTTCTCCAAAAGTTCTGCCGAAGTTTTAAAAAACGTTCTTGCAGGAATGTTAGTAGAATGCATTTTAATGCTACATATCATATATCAAAAACGTTAATCTTAAGTAGTTAGGGGAACGTTTTAAAAATACTACAAAATTAAAAATGTTTCAATGTTTCATAACCGAGCTGTAACATTCATTCTACGTCTAAAAATCTGGACGTTTTGACAACACGTTTTGTTACTTAATTTAAATGTTAGGGAAACATTCTTACAACCTAAAATTGTTAGCTGGGTAGTGGTCTGGCGTTTTTTTAAGCCTGTAGCACCAAATTGACTGATGGAGGATCTCTGAGAATATGAGCGCTGGCAGGTTTTAAGCAGGTTTTTCTGGTGAATCTTATAAAGGCAGTCATGCATGTTTTGTAGCTGCAGTCCCAACATGCGATACCTCAGAGAGCAGGGAAGGTGGATCATCTCCGCAGGGGCCTAATGAATGCCTGGAGATACTTTAGGTGGATAGGTCTCCTGTCTTCATTAGCTGTGCCAGGCTCTTCTCCATTCCCCTTGTAAAAACAGCCAGTCACTTATGTAAGGGGACCACACCATCTGGTAGCCATTCCCCTCTCCAGGGCGAGCCATTTTTCCCCAAATTTATAACATACCCTTCATCCTGACCTTTTACAAAGGGAAATAACTGCATTTACCCAAAACATCATCATCCTCTCGTTTCATTGTTTTTTTTCTCTTTTGCTCGTTATGTGACATTGATGTGAGCTTATTAAATTATTTACTTACCTTTTCCTTTAAAGTACAAAATCACCCACCTAAAGAGTCTTTTATAGACATTTCTGGGAAGCAGTTGATGTAAAAAGCAGCGAGCCCTTTATTCTCTTACATTTGAAATGTTCTGTGTACCACTTATTAGAAAATATGGTGGTCTGTTTCTCGTGGGACTGAGACCACAGAGAACCTGGTTTTCTGCAGCGCTGTGTCATTTAGGGTAAAATGCATTAAACAAACTCTGGTTCAAAACTCCTTCTCCTGCTATTTTGGACAGAAATAACGCTCTGTGTAGTGTTTATGGCCTCCATTTTCCCAGACGAAGCAGTCTGATAATCACAGCACAGGCTGATTTCTACATTATCTGAAAACCACAAATTGTTAATTGATTCATGTTGAAAGTCCATCAGAATAAGTCCTGGATGATCAAATCGAACGTCCGCTTTCAATCTGAGCGCGCAGACAGCGTTTTGGCGGCACCACAGTGTTCACACTTTTGAGAAGATCAACCTACAAAAGCCGTCCGGTGAAACTCTGCATATTAAACTGGGATAAAAGAAAGTACTTTAGCACTGATAGAAATAGCACACTTCAGCTGAACACTCTGTACAGGCACAGAAAAGATGGCTGGGCAGCGGCAACCTCCAAGCACATCCTGTTAACCCCTCATCTATTCTGGGTCAAGAGAGGGACTCTGCATCCTGTCCCTGGGAAATATCAGTCTTGGCTGGGTTTCATCTTTTAAATGGCTGTGGTGGAACCGAGCCTGATGCTGCGCTGTTAAACGGTGGGCCGCGGACCACATTATGAATCTAATGCTGAAGCTGTCACAGGTGATGACTGGTCACTTCTTCATTTAGCATAAAGGCAGGATGCTAACGCAGCGTGACTGGATCAAACCCATTTCATTTCTGAATGACTGAACGAAAGGCCAATGCAGAGAAGAGACCCAATGCTTTAATGCAATTGTCTGGCAATGGAGAATCAATGGTAATATTATTAGCTTCACTGTTTGGGAGCGTTTTTTTTGACGCCACCTCATTTGCATGATGTGTGATCGATACGTTTTGAGAGACGTGATTAATAAAGACAGCGCATGAGGTCATCAATAACAGAACTGAAGGATTTTCACAGTATTGACGCGTGCATTATGAAATAACTGCTAGTGATGAGTTATGAAGCTTGTTTCTCTTTAGATCGCAACCGTTAGGTTCATTCAGGGAAATGATTCCAGTTGTTCAGGAAAAGCGATTTTTAACTGTACCTTCGTATGTCTTGTACCTATTTCTGATTTTTAAATACTGGTTTCCTTCAAATCAACGTTTGTATGGTTGTGATTCCCTTTGGCCTGATTGGTTCAGGGTCGTGTCTTCCATGTTTTTGTATGGAAA
Source organism: Botia almorhae (assembly GCA_036877575.1). Taxonomy (NCBI): domain Eukaryota; kingdom Metazoa; phylum Chordata; class Actinopteri; order Cypriniformes; family Botiidae; genus Botia; species Botia almorhae. The sequence goes on along the minus strand of JAZGTJ010004170.1, from coordinate 15,278 downwards.
AAATCTGTACGGAAAAACGGAATGAGCCGAGCCACAGAGATGGGAATACTAATGGATACAGTAGATTCCTTTAGGCATTATAGAACATGTCCAGTCGTGTTCTAACACTTCGACCTGTCGTAAACCAGATGTGACACGGACAAATATTATAAACAATCCAGATCCCCTGTAGAATGGAATATGATCACAGCGTGCTGATCACGGCCGTGCTGATTCATTATTTATGTATTTAAATGCATGTAAAATCGAACCCTTTCCTCCTTTGCTTTAAGGGATTCAGTTCCCAGAATGATTAATTAATGTACATTCACAGGTACGTGCTTATGAGATCATGCACTGACTTTCTCTCCGGCCCTGGTGCCCGTTTCGCTCATAAATTATTGTCACGCTGTAAGTGGCACCAGCTTCATTTCTTGAATAGTGGAATAGTGTAAAGCTTTTATTGTGGGTGTGTACGGGCAGCTCGTAACATCGCTGAGCAAACTGCAATAAAAGCTTGACAGTATTGAAGCCTTTATGGGCCGATCCATATAAACTTTGTGTTTTATTCCATCTCCCTCTTTTCTGCTGATCGACTTTTAATGCCTTTTTTTTACGGGGACGCGCCGACACTCTCTTTGCTTACGCTTGCAAGAGATATTGAAATGCGCAAATAACTATAATGAGGAAAATTATAACTTTTTTTTAATTTCATCATTTTACGCGCGCTACATTGCGGCAAACTTAATCAGGAAAACGCGAGGCATAGCCTGCAGGTTTGTTTCCCATAAGCCATATGCGTATGAGATGAGAGCGTCGGTAATGAGCTTCAGATTTGAATGATGATGTAAAATTACTCGGCTGCAGGACGTTTTATCTCCAAACGCTCTGTGTTTATAGTTTTAATATCTCCGCTTTCCCAAGCAGCTGTAATGGAAACATACAGTCTACCAGAGTATGTACCAGAGCGTCAAATACAACCCCCCCAACCTTTGTGTCCAACTTTCTTTCCTTCTGCGCTAAATAAAACACCTGCATTCGTCTAAAAGGTTAATTAGACTGACGCTTTTAAAAGGTCAGTGTCACTTAATGTTGGCTTTGCTATTTATCTGATTCATAAACATGGGCAACACTAAGCCAATTAGCTCCAATTAGGTCCGCAACGTTCGTTTGCCGTGCACATATTAACACAGAGCACATCTGTCATTTCCATACCTGCCCTCGCGCTGAAAGTGACGAATTTGTGAGATGGCAAACTGGGGCGAGCAGGAATTGGTGCATCCCTCGACATTTCACCCCCAACCGTCCGGCAGCCGCAGTCGGGTTAGCGTTGGGCTGAAATATGGAGGTATGTAAAATGTGACATTTTACTCCAGCGGTCTAATCAAGGCTGATGAAGAGGCCTAGAGAGGGAAATAAAGTATGTAGCAGGCACGCGGGGTGTGGCTAACTGATTACAAGCCTCAGGGAGTCGCCTGCGACTGTGTACCAAAGTCTTTCTTCTTTTTGAGGAATTTTAGCGTAAAGAAAAAGAAAAAAACTAGACAGGGGCCTGTGTGCAACAAAAGTTTGAGAAGCAGAAAAGCCTCGAACCCTTTGCATTGGACCAGGCTTTGATATGTTGCGTCAACTTTTCCTGGGTTTGAAACTTGTCAAGTGGTTTCTCAAAGGGGAAACTTCTGGATCATCTGGTGAATTTCAATGGTTTGTTTTTCGATGCGAAACCAGAAATGACAGCCAAGAGGTTGTCAGTGGAAATTGTTGATTAAACAGATGTTGGTCTCGGTGGCTCTGTGGGAGATGAGAAATTCACAATGAGTGGATATTAATTAGAATCTACCCAGGGTGGGATTCATGTACTGAAATAAAACAAGAGACTTCCTCTGCTTTGTGTTTGATGATGACATGACACGAAACCAATTCTAGAACCAAAGGTACTATTTTTTATTTCATTTTGTTTTTTGATAGACCCTATTATGTCCTGTAAGCTAACAAAATATTAAGAATTTGCTGTATATCCAGCTTACAGGGGACGTTCTCAGAATATTGGCTAATGTTCTCCGAAAGTTCTTTCAACATTCTTAAAGTTCTCTCAAAGTTATCAATGTTCTTATAACATTATTCTTAAGTAGTAAGTGGAACGTTTTAAAAATGTTAGAGAATTAAAAAAGTAGGTTTAAAAAAGTTTGAATAGAACTTTCAAAATAACATTTTAAAGCTTTTGTTACTTGGAATTGTTACCGAAGCATTTTTACAACCTAAAGTTGTTGCTGGGTTTTTATTGGTGGCTGATGGTTTGGTGTGACATACCAGAAGATTTGGTAGAGTAGGCGTTTGCTGAGGTCATCTTACCACTAGCTCACCCTGTTCACCCTTTTATTGCTTGTTTATGCTGGTGATGATGCACATTTTTTGTAAACAGGTAAATATAAGTGATATAAAACATTTTCAATTTAAGCATCGTCCAGATATCAATCTGCACGGCCTGCAGTGAAGCATCAAAGATAAACGGCTTCAGACGTAAAACTGATTGCCATTGAAATGCCTGATGACAAGGTATAAAACCCTGAGGAACTCCTCCTCAAAAACAGGAGGATCATTATTTCTCAGAGCCCTCGTGAGAGAGGAGAAGATTTCATTAGAGGCTTTTGGGCCGGAGATATATGGAGGTCTGTCTGTGTGTGCATTGCCTCCTGACAGCTTGCATCTCAGGGGTGATGCAGATCCATCCAGCTGAGAAAAGTGCAAAGCAATCTCCTAATCAGTCCACGCCGCCCGAGTTCCATCTTGCCGCAGTTATCGCTGGCGATGGTGTTGATTGGGGTGTGAGAAGATGGTGTGAGGGGCGGCGTCTCCCTGGTGATTGTTTTAACAGATCGGTTGTCCGGTGGCAGTGGCAACCTGGCAAACAATTTTAGGTTGTAGGAACGTTTTCCTAACATTTTTATTAAGTGACAAAAACTTGTAGGAACTAATGTTAAAAACATTTGATTAATTCTGTAATGTTTTTAAAAACATTCCACTAGCTACATAACGTTTTCATATATATGATATATAACATTTAAAAACGTTTTACTAATGTTACTGCCAGAATGTTTTTGAGAACTTTGAGAGAACTTTAAGAGAATATTAGCCAATGTTCTGAGAATGTTAGCTGTGGAACCGGTCAGGATGAGCTCTTGTTTACATCATTACATTTAATTAACAGGCAGAAGTGGAGCAGCAGGGAGGGGGAGCCAACAGACCTGCCGTTCGCGCACACATGTGCATGTGATGTCACATTTGTCCCCAGAGGTGATCTGACGGTCGGAGTTGCTCGTCTCCACAAATCTGAAGTCCAGGACAGCTGTGGAGATCCTGTCTGGATCAAAGTGATTGAATTAGATAATCAGAATGCAGTGAAGCATGCAAAAGCTTGTCTTTGTCTTCTAGCCGTCTCCTAATTCTTCCCTCCCTGTTACACTCTCTTCATTACACTTCAACACTGTTACGCATGGGGCATTTTCAATTTAATGCGCGCAGATGGATATTTTAATTATTATTGAATCAAGCGTAATGAGGCCCACGAATCCGTGCTTCGTTCTTTATAACGTGTTTAATTAAAGTTGCAGGGCACGACACGGAACGCCACTCTGCCACTGTATCACGCACCCGCCCAACGAGTAATGACAGAAAAACTAGCTAATTATCTCACGCCAGCAAGTAAATGTTTAGTAGTTGTTTGTTACTGCATATGAAAATAATGACTTCCTGTTTTTCTACATTTATGGCATTATATTTTCCCTGTGGCTGTATTGGAAACAACCGTCTCAAGTTTCCAGACCATTGGCTGTGACACGGACAGGAACTGTGCCAAAAAAGTGTTTTTGATAAGTGTCAATTCATTTTACGGCCACCATTTATCTGGTCATCACACTTTTTAATTTAGACAGATTTCTTTACATTTATATATTTGGCAAACACTTTTGTATGTGTGAACTGTATGTAAACATCTGTACTGTGGACTATATATAAACATCTATTATTTAAAACAGTTCAGGGCAGTACTAAATTTAAAACAAACCATAGTTTTCAGAATTCCTCTAATTTGTCTTAAATTAGCAACATTTTCTAGATTCTGCAAGGTGTATGTAAGTTTATTTCCACAACTGTAAATATATAGATTTAAGGTATACATGTAAACTAGGTATACCCTAAATATCTAATATATTTAGGGTATACAACACATACATTTCCTAGAATTAGAACCTGTTACCTTGATGTTGCTAGCTTAGCTCTACCACAGCCACTACACAAAAGACACAGTATTTATAACCACAGAAAATAACAAATACAGTGACTTCTACTGCGCCTTTTTGTCTATTTCACAGAGAAGGTGTCTTCTTGTCTTCTACATAGCGCTCTGTGTATAAAAACAGGTGTCTGCGGTACATTTGCACCGGCAGACACACAGATTGCTTTCCTGCAGAGCTGCTAAAGGCCTTAGTGGTCGTCTCATATCCTGTGACATCTCTCTCCATATGCACATTCATTTATTCCTGGTGGCTGCTGAGTCAGAGAAGGAAAGAAAAAAACCACACGCTGCACATCTTATTAGATTTCCTTTGTAGTCCAGGTATTCAATATTAGACATATTTAATAATGCTGGGCTAATTATAGCTGCTTGTTATGGAGGAGCAGATGATTTTCTGCAGGGTGATGGTGACAGGTGTGCTGAGTGATTTCTGTGGCGGGCTGCCATGTTTGCTAGTGTTGACAGAAATTTGGGCGCTGGAATGGGGGTCTTCAGGAGTTTTGGAGGGAAAATAACCCGCTCTTTGTTTCAGTGCCTAAGAGAACCGATACGATATTTAAGCTTGTTTTTTTTAAAGTTGGGCAATGATGTACTAAATTAGGTTTAATCTCGTTACAAGGGTTTTATCATGTAGCTGACATTTCTCCTGGACAATAACGCCTTGATATTTTAGCGCTACATGTTTCTGCCTCTTTTACATGAGCTTCAGAGCTAAGAATTAAAGGATAAAAGTAGAAAATTGCCATATGGTGCTGGATCGCCTACTGAGTGCATTGTTTATTTTTATATTATTTTTGTCACTTGCAACCATTACAACACAAAAGCAACATCAATATTTATATTAAGGAGTGGCAGGAGTAAATCTATATTACAAACTTCTGCTAGATTTTATACACGTAATACTTTTATGCCACGAATCAATATTTTTCATACAAATATTTTTGGGGAAAGTGATATTGACCAGCATTCAGAACAGATCTGTGAGATAATGAAACAGACTGGACCATTAAGGTCAATACAGTATTTTTGTTCAACAAGTACAGGCAGAAAAAAGGAGTATAAGATCATGTTTACAATAACTGTACACTGAACATAAATAATCAAAATATTATCATTGTGTGACCCAGATATTGATATAGTTTTGAAATTCCACATTCTTAATTTATATCGGTTATATTTCCAGGACCAGATAGAGTTGTTTTATCTCTTTCTGCAAGAGGGTTTAGTCTGTATTTATTACCGTCGTAAACATTTCTGACTTTTTTTGGTGCATTTCTGTATGCGCCCGTATGTTTGTGTAATTTGCGCTTTAAAAACACCTTTTTTAAATCTAACTTATCATCTTTGACATTTAAATTGGATTTAGGCACGAATACATACGCAGCCTGTGTTCAAATTATCCGCGTGCATTAATTCTATATACACATTCATGCACAGCTCGCATTTTTCCACAGATGCCATAAGCAGTAATGCTGCTGTTGCGCATGCAGGTGCAGGGAGTGAACGCATTCATTTCTCAGTAAGTGATGTTTACTCCCAATGCCGTGAGATATTTAATCACATTCACCATCCCAGCACATCACCAGATTTAGTGACATTAGCGTCTCTCAAGGTCAGTACTAACGAGAAACCCCTCACCACGCCTGCACGCCATTGATTGACTTGCTATTTCGGTCGGGCGCAAAACAGGGCCTACTCACGCATTCATGAGGGGGCCTCGTTGCACCTCAGCCGCGTTTATGAGAGATGCGGCAGGCTCTAATGCAGCAGATGAAGGTAGATCAGCCCGCCGTACAGCCATGAATACCAAGAGAGGCACCCCAATCCATTCTCATATAGCGCTTGTATATTCATAGAATAGGTTTCACAGCCTTAAGTTGCTTTGCCTGGAGGTCATGCATCCAAATTATACAGACCGTTTTCCGAGTTAAAGGAATAGTTTAACCCAAAAATGAAATTCCATCATCGTTTACTCATCCTAATGCCGTTCCAAACCTGAATTACTGCTTTTTTTTCTCCATGAAATAATAATCCTGACCACTTATTTTTAGTAGACAAATGTGTCTAGTTTCGAAATGGCACAAACAAATCACAAAAGTACTTGCAAAAGAGTATCAGACATGTAAAAGTTATAAAAGATGTTATTGAGGTAACATTAGTAGAATGTTTTTACTGTTATGTATCATATATCGTAAACTTTATTCTTAAGTTGTTAGTGGAATGTTTTGAAAATGTTGCAGAATTTAAAAAAGTTTGAATAACATTTTAAAAACCAAGTTAATACAAAGTCTAAAAAACTGGACATTTTTTATGTTCCTAGAACATTCAAAAAACATTTATTGAATATATTGAATATATTTAACATTTTTGTTGCTTGAAAACGTTTCATAAAAAAATGAAAACTGTTTTACCACCTTTGATGTTTATGTCTGTCACATGTTCATCATGGCTGACTCATCAATGGCGAACCGTGCACCTATTATGTATCATGTGATGAGATTCAGATATGTGACATTACGCTCAGAATAGATTTGAGATTATAGATTTTGCTCTTTTTAGCTCTTTGCTCGTTAACAGACTGACAGTCCTTGAAGTCACTCTGTGCCTCTGCTCTTTAGAGGTAATTAAAAATCATGTCACATTTCTATTAATACATCTTCTAGTGGCTTTCTGATGAGTTCTTGTGGTAGTTTGACAGGTGAACCATTCATCTCGCTGTCAGCCTGATTTTGTAAATGTCTCGTTTATGTTGTTGGTCCATATTAAGCACTCGGTATCATATCGTCAATTTCCTCTCTGTTATCCACAGAGTGTGATATTTATGATTTGTGTAACTATAGCAAGACAAGAACATCCTTCTACAAAAACAAAGTGTTCCATATTTGTTTAACTTGTGTTTTTTAGGCGTAGTTGTTAAACTCGTGACAAACGTTAGCTGAATTCATGGTTATTTTAACACGCAAAGAACCTCTGTGTGCATTTTCTGCATTGTTAGCGCATTGCACAGTTTGAAGGTATTAAAACCTCAAACAAATTTAACATGTGACCTCTAAAGGTCGTTTTAGTTGGGTCTCACATTAGTCCACAGGTTACCACTTCAAACAACAGAGTGTGAAGATGCTCCTGAGGTGCATGTATAGTGAAACCTATGCTCGGTGAAGTAGAAAACCATCAGATGTGACAGTGAGTCTAACAGCTTATAAATGTGTTCACAGTCCTGAGTCAGGAAGCCTTGCAGAGAGACAAGATACAGAGACATACAGACATCGCTTAGATCTCTCTGCAGCACTTCTTGTGATGTATTAACTCAACGCTCCAGTCTTGTCTTTGCATCGTAGTGTCCGCAGCAAGTGTTGAGGGTGTCCTGTGGCTTTAGGGGCGTGTGGTAAGGGTATGGAGTACAGTGTTGTATAACTCTAACCGTTTGTACTGTTCTGAGTTAATGAGGCAAGTGCATTCAGACAGCCAGATTTGATTTGTTCTCAGTTTTGTTCCCACTGTTTTATTTTTGATGTATTTTAAATGTAGAACCCTTAGTGCTGAATCTAATGTACTGTATATGTGAAAAAAGAAATGCCATTTAAAGGCATTTTGAAATGTTTATAGTCCCACACATTTTAAATGTATTTAAAGGTTGGTCTTTTTGTTCTCTAACTAGCATTTGAGCTATAGCTGAGCTAGCAGACTGCTGCGACAACAAACAAACAGAACGGCAAGCTGGAGTTGTGCGGGATGCCCTGCAGGATCGTATCCCCCTTTGACTCCCATGATTCTATTGGCTGAGACAACATTTGAGCATTCCTTCCGGTGCCTGATTAAAAATTAAAAAGTTTGGCTTGAAAATTGCTTCACAACATGTATATTCTTAATCATCAAAAATATGTCTTTAAATGATCTATAACTACATGTTATCAATAATTATATTTCATATAATATTTATTTTATTTATTCTTATATTATTTTTTTGTTTATATTTTAGAATTTGGCAGTTGCATTTCCAAAGCTAAAATGGGCATTTATTTAAATGTTGTCTTATATTTTGTTTAGGGTAGCCTGCAGTTAGCTAGCATATTAGCATTTTTACATTATGACATTTATGCAATTACAAGCTGAAAGTCCCCAACAACTAGTATACAATTTTTATACTCTTTGCTCTGTTTTCTATTATTTAATGTCTTTTGAACCCACACAGTCATCATTCGAATTTTTTATTTTGATGTCTTTGGCAGTCTGTTATTATACACAACTGATTATGGACCAGTGAGGCATGAGATATATGAAGAGATAGAACTGATGCTTTTTCTGTTCCTCTTGTACGTTGAACTCTCCTCACCAGCAGAGCAGAGCTGATTAGGGACTCAGTGTGAAGCACGCAGGTGCCCGGCCGAAAACCCCATCTTATTGTCTTAAAGTGACCCCGAACTGTGCGACTCTCTGATGGTGGTCTGATTATATTTTCTCAGTGAATCTTGTAGACTTTTTTTAAGTGCCTGTGACCTTAACCATAATTTTGAGCAATCTGCGCATATCGGCTTCCTTTAATCAATCAATTTACCTGAAATCATTCTATTGAAATTATTGGCCAGGATTTGACACAATCCATCATATCCATTCGTGTGAAATTTAATTAGCTCACTAAAGGGCTGTGTTTTACGTTAGCTGGGATCCAGTCGTAATTAAAATTGAATGGCTAAATTTGGATGTTAATTAATGCGTCATCAATATTCATGATGATCACCTATAAAAAGGTCCCAATGTTTTTTAATATGACATTTTAAAGACAAGCGGTTGTGAGCGCCAGGGTCCCCGTGATACAATGATCTCTTGCATATGCATGGGCACAGACGCTTACAAAGGGTGCGGACAGACCGCAGCTTCATCTGTTATTTAACGAAACAATTAAAAGTTTGTCGGCCTGCTCCACACCAAAGCCTCTCGCACAGATCTCTCTTTATCCACAAGATATCAATGAGCTGACAGTGCCACTCCATAACACAGTCTATGTAGGCTGGGAGATGGGGCAGGCACTGAGCAAAGTGGCTATAATTCATCGGAACCACCTGGTGATTCCCCTAGTCACCTTCCTGTTTCCTGTGTGCCAGATGCTTCTTGCATACCCAATCAATCAGAGGTGCCGAGCTGCTGCTTACCACAGTGACCTTGAATCACATTCCCCTGCTTCTGTGTTTTGGGAGCTCGTTCAGGATCTTATTCCCTCCTCAGTGTTTCTCATTTGGAGAGGCACCTGTGTCCAGACCCAGATAAACAGTGTCCTCTGAGACTGCTCAGGGCACTTCCCTGCTTCCCGTGCAAGTGCAACAAGCCTGTACTCTGGGAGCCCTAGCCAATCGTAGATTGACCATGCGAGGTGATTTAAAATGCATTGGAGGAAGGAAGGTATATAATTATGTTTCTCCTTGGGGGGTGGAGGATCAGCTTAATAACAAACCATAAGACACACAGTGTCTGCGTACAGTGTTTCAGAATTACACATCGTTCCTCTGGCACATCTAAAAGATTCTGGCGACGAAAGCAGGGCTCACAAAACCTGAAGCTACTGTTTTTATCCGTCTTCACTCATGGATATTTAATACTCGTGGATGTTTCACAGATGTTGACAAAAGCTAAATCGGTGCTCCAGGCAAACGTCATCTGAAGCAGAATTTGTGTTGGCATGGGGAACGGGTTTCAGAGGGGTTCTGGAATACCTGTCTGTCCGCGTCGTGTGTCTCTCCCACACTGCGCACATACTGCCTCAGGGCATTTCTTTGACAATGCAAACGGATACTTCACACACAACAGTGAGTCGTGTGATGCACGATGTTTCTGTGGCTTAAAAGGCTCAGAAATATTCTCAATGATTTATGAATTCGGCTCCTTGCGAAATGATTAGCTTCAAATGACCGCTAAATAATCATGCAGGATAAACACACGAATGTCTTTTCAGGCTTCTGAAAGCATCAGCTTGAGGCTGTATCATTTTTAACACGCTGCCAATCAATGTTTACTGAAGAGTCGAGATACTTTTCCTTTGTAGAACTAATGACAGAAATTAATTTTAAAAGAAGCTAAGAAATGAATCCTTTTTTAATTTTTCTAGAGTCTAGAGTCTTACTTCTGCAGAAGTAATCTGCTCCAGGTTTTAGTTGGTTTCTCAGCAGAACAATTTTTTAAGAATGTTGCATCATTTCCCTCATAATATTTTTGGCTATTTTTGATGGCATGGAGGTCATGCCCTGCGGTTCCACCTGACTGCTAGTGGACGTCCGTCACAAGCACCTGGGCGGGGTGAGGGAGGTCATGATGCCAGGCTGGTCTTAGGGTCTGATAAAGCACTTCCCCGCCTGAAGGTGACCCTGGTTTCCCGGAAACTCAGTGCTGAACCCATCGGCTGTCAGCTGCTGTGGACCTGCCACGGTCTATTAAGCACTTTAATGATGACCACTGCCAGGGGCCGGCCTGCACAGCAATACATGTGGACTGAAAAGACCCCTCCCCTAACTCTCTCTCGCTCTCTCTTTTCTCTCTCTCCCTCCCTTGTCTCTCTTAGTGCTTCTTGCCCACCAGAACACTCTGTTTGAAATGCCCTTCATTTTAGCATCGCTTTTACTTATTATTTATTTGTATAATTTATTTTCATTGTTTGTTAAATTGATTTATTTATTCCTTGATTGGACTGGAGGTTAATCATGAGTATTAGTAACGATGAATAAATAATATTAATAATGAACGCAAAGTCTTGGTATGCAAAATTAAATGCATAATAATCTATAGTAGTAATGCATATCATATAATATAAAGTAACATGATGTAAAATAAGGCAATATGAATAGTATACCCACAATATTAGTACAGTCGTTGCGGTAACAGTTAGCGTTATTATTAATACTGGGTGGACAGTAGTTTTGTTGTACTTTATTTTAATTTAGTTTTGTATTTGAATCTAGATGATATATGAGGACAGTGTTGTTGGCACCCCATGCAGAGGGAGATGAGTGAAGGAGAGAGAATTCATGGTTCTCACAATCTTGTTCTTGTTCACAGCTTGCCACAAAATCATACTGTCAAAGGAACAGAGTACCACTGTGGAAACAGCTTTGATCTTTCTGTGGCAGGTGTTGCTGCTCCACACTCATGAGAGAAGTTTCTTCTGTAAGAATAGTCTCTATCACAGGGTTAGATGTTTCTGTACTCGTGAGCGATTACAGTCATTTCTGCGTTCTGTCTGAGCAAATGTCACACTGACGCACCACAGCACATTTCTCAGGGCTTTCCTGCTGTCGTCGTCTCCTCTCATCGTTAGGAAGCATTTGCAAACGCATAACGTAAGATTTTTTTTAATGTACAGACCCAAGGCCACAGTCATAAGAAAGCTAGATTTTTATAGACATTTTGAAATGACTTATAAATAATAAATAATAAGTAAAAAAAAATTAAAAACTAGCCTAAGGTAGTTTGCTTGTATCTTAGTTTGGCTAAGCTTGGTCAGGCTTGTCTGTTTTATTTATTTTTTGCCCCACAGAAGGGTTTTGACTAGGGGTCTGACTAGTGTAATTGGCTTAGACCAGTTAAGACCAGCGAACCATGTTAGTCTGGTTTTAGCTGTTTTACCTTCTAAAATCTCTAGCAGTTTATTGATGGACCATGTTTAGAAAAAGAAAATATTTGTATCTATCTGTCCACAGACCACCTGCTGGAGCTTCACGGACCCCTAGTTGAAAATCGTGGTTTTATAGGAATAGTTTTTCGGCTAATCACCGAGTAATCACACAAAATAAGCAAGCGTTCTGTAGACTATCATCAGCAACCTTTACTCATTCACAGCACAGCTCCTCGCTCGTCTTGCTGAAATAAATGTCATAAAGAAAAAAGAATGTAATCAAAAAAGGTCATATGAAAATGAGGCAATAGCATAACTAATAGCAAAAGGTCCAGGCACCATATGAGGCTTCGCCATGGCAACAAAAGCGTTGTTCTCAAAGTGGGTCATTATATAGTTATCAGTGACTTGCTCCTTTAACAACGCTGAAGTTGCCTCAAAAGCAGTGGAAACCTCGGAGGACACTTTTTTGGGGCGCTGTGGCATTCTCTGTCATTTTCGAAGCCGGGCCGAACAAAGCGAGCTGACACGCTTTGTGTCATTGTAGTGGTCTAATCTGGTTCTTCTGGGCCTGGCAGCAGTGGGGCTTTGGGATCAAAGTAGCACCATTGCCTCTGTAGAGCTGCCCCACGGCTGCCCACGGGGCGGGCTAATGTGTGCGCTCTTCATTCAGGCCTGTCCTCTGGCCAAGGACCTTTCCTGAGAAGCTTTGTTGTCTGACAGACTGAACACCAGACAAAGGCTGAATGAGGTGTTAGATGCATCTTAGCTCTGGACATTTGGGGCGTTTTTGAGGTAAGGTCAGTGTACTGTATTCCTTTCCATACCCAAAGGTCTGACATTTCCAAGCAGGTATGAATTATGCGGCCATCACTGGTTGTTATCATCAGTATTTAGGGTTATAAATGGATGCTGATTGGCCGTAATAAAAATACCCTACAAAATATCTAAATTTTTAGTTGTTATTTTAATGCTTATGTTTTATTTAAATAATTTTAAGACACCTTCTTCTAGGGTCCAGTTTGTTGAGGCCCTTCAGAGCGTGTTTCACTCCACTCTGTTTCACTCCAAACAGAGTGTGAGGGTCAAAATCACCAAATCTTGTAATGACATCAGCTACATTTGTAGTTTTAATAAGCGGTCGCTAGTGGACTTGCCTGAACGCCACAAAGCATCTGCGCGTGTGCGCGAGCTTTCCAGGATGTAAGAGTGACCCGGCCGGGTCGCAGAGCTGCAGAAGGCGAGACTTAGTGCCCCCAGAGCGGCTGATTGCTTTTATGTGAAGGATCAAGTTTATAAATGCTAATATTACACGGGCCCTGACCCCTAATCTTTCTACAGTCAATTAGTGCTGCTGGTTTCCACCTCCAGGGCACGAGGAGATTTATGTGCTTACATAGCGGGGAAGGACCAACCACATCCCGAGATCTTTCCTCTCACTGTATTTGCTGCAGTTCTGTTCAAACACAGCACATTCCCAAAGGTTTTATCGGTCAGGACGGGCTGATCTGTTTGTTCAGAGGTATAGAAAGTGTCTTTAAAGTGAACTAACACCAAAACTTACACTTACGCTAAAACTACTGGGCTGCAGTTTCTGTTTGCTTTTTTTGTTGTGAACATAATTGTACCATTTGTGCTGTTTTATTAAATGTGTATTTTTTGGCATTTTATTTGGCTCGTTTGCACAAAACTAGTTCATTTAAAATCATTACGCTTGATTATATTTGAATATATTTTGGTAGGACGTTGTTTGGTGACCCTATTTGCCATGCAAAATCCCAGAACATGGTTTAAATACTTCATTTAAGGGTGATTATATTATGAATTGGATGATAGTTGGATGTAATGCCGTGTTGTAGAATTACATGAACAAATTCCGGTTGCCATTAACCTTATGTGATAGTGAAAATCACATTAAAATAATTATGTTCATAATTTGCTGTCCATCTGTCACACAGTTTGTGTTAACAGCACTGGCAGTACATGTGTCAAGAACAAAATCGTGTGTTTACCGAAAGCATTCATTCAATGAAAGAATCCATTTCTTGGAGTAGCTCGTAACAGTCTTAGTGCTGAATGGTCACAATAGAAAATGATAAACAATGCACCATGGGTAATTGTTGCCCGTGCCTATGCGCTGTTCTGGCACACACCTCTTGGCATTCGCGCGCTCGGCCTGCTGGCTAAACGAAAATCGTAAGACCCTTTCTCTCTATTATAAGGATCGATTTAAAGAGGCTTTATAATGCTGATTAAGTGCACACGTCTAATGAATACCCTCCAGAATGTTTGAGTGCGTAATCTGATATTAAAATTTCTCCACGCTGCAGATTAATTAAATGAGGAATTTTCAGAACGGAATATGTGAAGTTTTTCTTGGCTGGAAAGTCAAAGATTGAATAACTGCTGTCACCTGCCTGGTGTTTAATGGCCGCCGACAGCCAAACGCAAGACAGACTGTTCTCAGCCACAGATACACAAACTCATAGTTTATTTATAACTATTAACCGTGTGTGGCTACTATGTGCTAGTATGTGTTTAGTATGTGTAATAAATGAAGGTGAAAGTTAATTAGTGTCCTTTTAATCAGACTTATCACAGCTAAAACATTAGAAACGTTTGGTTGTTCAAACGTTAGAAAAGGTTATTTTGAAAGGTCTTGGAATGCAAAACGTCCAGTTTCATAGATGTTGAATACACTCTTGCTTGGTTATGAGAACATTATTTTAACATTTTAAAAAGTTTTTAAAGAACTTTTAAAAACTGTGAGAACTTTTAGAGAATGTAGCCATTTGTTAAAATATTAACATTCTGAGAACGTTCCCTGTTAGCTTTAGTAATATTACTTGCTTCCTGCTCACACGCTTTCATGACCAATAAATTGTTCTTCTCACCCGATAAAGCTCCACAATGACAACACGCCCATGTCCTTATATAGCACTGGACATTTGTCTAAAAATACAGTCCAGATGCTGGCCAGCCATTTCCCTCCCAGCACCACAATATCAGTGACCTGTATGCTGCCGTCGTGTCCCTGATTTCCCATCGCCCCGCTAAACTGCCGAGGTCCCTCACTGCCGTCCTCCGCCGGCAGAGCAAACATCATCTGCTGCTGCTGTCCTGCAGTTCATTACGTGAGTGAGTGCGGTTCTGTGGGCACAGATTCACTGATTAATGGTAATGAAATGTCCCTGGTCCTGCTGTAAGAGTAATTAACCAGCTAACAGTTTTAGGATGTAAAAACTTTTCTGTAACAAAAACGTTAAAAACTGTTATTTTGAACGTTCCAGGAGCGTTTAAAACGTCCAATTTTTTAGAATTAACGTCATTGCTTGGCTATAAGAACGTTACTTAAACATTTTTTTAATTCTGTAACTTTTTAAAATGTTCCTATTACTATTTAAG
>JAZGTJ010004169.1:0-32002 GCA_036877575.1 Botia almorhae | reverse complement strand
CGTCTGCATATTACGTTAAAGATAAAACCGATTTTCATTCAGGCAAATCGATGTAAACTACACATTCGAGTTAATCGATAAAATCGATTTATCGCCCAGCCCTCGCACATTTGTTACTGGAGAATTCATGCAAGTTGACCTTAACCTGGAATATTCCCAAAAATACACCTAAAGGTATTCATTTGTTAAAACTGGCTGATGGTTTATTATTACATCACAAGCACACTCACGTTTGCCAACAACACGGTTTAAAATCATCTGTAGTTTGGACATATCAATATCCATTTCCTGTTGGTCAAAAGAAGAGAGTTAAAAATTTTGTGATCTGTACAACAACCCATTAACTCCCACTTCTAGTTTTCTTACCGGCCCTGCCAGTTTTGCAAATAGCGCCTTGAAGGCCTCATCAATGTCAGCCTCTTGAAGCGCAGGCTGCCATGACAACAACACGCTCTTCAGTATCATAACATCACATAACTCATCTGTGTATATTGTTATATAAAACCCTTCACAGGGAAACACTCACCTCCTCTGGTACATCTGCTGAAATTTCATCATCTAGCTCTCTAAAATGACAGAACAAAATTTCTTGTTTTCTTATAGTTCCTTTTGTATATTTTTAGTAACACTTAATAACTAATACATTAATAAATATATACAGTCAAGACAAAACTGGAGACTACATAACATCTTAACAATGATTACATTTTAGTTTTAGAATTAAAAAAAGTTTGGCACTTTTTATGTCGCTAACTAAATTTGTAAAACTGACCGTGTTAATTCCTCCATACATATTTGCTTCCACTGAACCACATGAGATGGAACTTTGGAATGTTTTTGGAACATTCTCAAATTAAACTAGAAAAACATAAATCTTTTATAAAACTTTTGTCAATGCCTGTTCAAGCTCATGCTGTCAATGAAGCTCTGAGAAACTTCATTCAAATTGTTGTGATGGTCATAAAATGTAATTTATTTTTAAAATTGATTTAGAAAATTGTGGTCTCCAATTTCTGTACCTCACTGTACATGACTTATTTTGTATTTATATCTCTAAGTAACTGAAGTTTTAAATGGGCCTTAATGCTCTGTTAAACTTTAT
Organism: Botia almorhae; assembly: GCA_036877575.1. Classification (NCBI taxonomy): domain Eukaryota; kingdom Metazoa; phylum Chordata; class Actinopteri; order Cypriniformes; family Botiidae; genus Botia; species Botia almorhae. The sequence goes on along the minus strand of JAZGTJ010004169.1, from coordinate 30,900 downwards.
ATGAGATACAACATCTACTGTTAAATGCTCACTCACTGGGAGTCAGCAGCCTTTTCTGAGAAAACCCTCAGCACAAAATCTCCTTCTTTCTGTGGCTCAAAGGTGGAAGGGACGATGACGTATTCCCCTGCAGGCAGGCAGAAACGTGAGCTCACCTCCCGCAGGTTGATGAAGAGCTCGGATCGCGCGCTGGACGTGTGGGTGAGGAAGAAATCACGCTTTAGATGCACTCCCACCCGCCCGAGATACTGCCGGCGAGGAAGACTCATATAACTACAAAACCTTTCAATGACACTCTCAACTAAGATGAAGGTCAGTTTTAGCACTAACCTGATGGATAGCTAAAGGTTTACTGATGTTAAACATACTGATTAGTTTCACTTATCTGGAGCACATCTCATACCTCTGAAGGAACCTGTAAAATTCAGGAATGAAGTTTATAAACATAAATAATTTATAATAAACATGCATCTTTCAGTTATCTTTCAGCAGTGATATGATTTGTTAGACATCTAAAAACGTGTCTTTGTAGGCTGCTTATTGGATTTCTGTGTTTAATTTTCTATCACTTCTATTATATTACAAAACCCATTTCAAATGGGTTTTCTACCTCATAAACGGCAAATCCAATCGTCTCCATGTCTTTGCCCTCACGCCGCAACTGTCTGCGATTTTTCTGCATCAGTGCCACCAGGAAAGTACAGCCATCATGATTCTCTACATCCGGTTCCTTCAAGACAACTTTAAACTGGGGATTGATCCAAAATGTTGCTGTGTACAGACAGACAGACTCTAACATGAGAACACTGTCTCTTGTTGGCTAATATAAGTATCCTACAGGCTTGTTATCAAGGAGAACATACCTGGGTAGTTCCTGCAGCCCCCAGCAGTGCTGCCTCTTCTCCATTCACCAGGATACAAGGATGTGTTCCACTTCTTCACCGTGCTGCTTGCTAGTGCATCTGCTGTCAGGTTGCAGATCTCCAGCCTGCTAAACTCCCGCATGAAGTCACTGAATGACATCCTGTGTGTGTGTGAGTGTGAGAAACACCAATCAGAGAACACAATCTCTTAAAGGAACAGTTCACACCAAATTGTAATTTCATTTAAAAGAACAGTTAAATAAAAGAATACAGTAAGAAAAATATACCAGAATTCTCCATCCTCTCTGCTGTTGTGTAGGCGGGAACGAACTGATTGCTGGATTTCACGCCACTCTCGTGAGCTGTATGGGTCATAAAGTATTTGGGACTCTTTCTGAGTTCAAGCTTTTTATTCATTATAATGGAAAAAATCCATTCCATCATTCTTACTCATCACTCCAGGCTCCAGTCCACTCCACCTCTCCCCAAGGGTTTCTGATGCGCAGCAGCTTTGTAAGGTTTCCCCTGTACTCCACCTGACCAACAGAATTACAACAATGTCAACGAAAAACCTTGCAACTGGTTGTGTTGTCAGTCAAAATTCACTTACCTCCTCGACTCCAGTGACTGAGTAGGCGTGGCCTTTCACTAGTTTTTTAAAGGTGACTGCCTCCATGTCAAAAAAACTTGTAATCTGAAAGTCAATATAGAATAAATCGAGAACTTTACACTAAAGTACTATACAGTAAATCATATATATTGTGCATTCTAGTGAAATATTTTTTGAGAATGTTTTAAATTGAAACTATTTTATTGGCAGGCAATGATTTTATTTTATTGCCAATGACAAAAAATTTAAAGCAAATTGAAAAATATGAAATTAGCATATATTTTTCCCTGTCTGCTGCTTTTCGTGTCAGGGAAGAGCTTGGGAAGGTGAGCATGTTTGTGGAGCCATCAGCCAATCAGCACTGTTATGACGTCATTTCCCTCCAGAGCGATCGGTCATGTCATTCTGTGGGATGTTTCCAGGTATAATAGACCTTCTGTATGCTGTACTGTTTCTGCGCACTAACATCTATAGAGCAGCCCATCAGAGAGCCTCTCTCCACAGCTCTTCTAATGATACTGAAGAGGTTGGGTGGAGCTTTCTTCAGCTCATACATCTCTGTCACTCCACCAGTAAAGTCCTCAAAGCCCTCAGATGTGCAGCCTCCAGACAGAGCCTCATAGCAGCCGTTTAGTCTATAACACACATTCACAGTTACTATAGACTCACACAACCAAACAAAAGGAAGCTACTTGTTAAAGCTAATGAGCGGAGCTGAAAATCAGCACCGGCTATGTCCTCTTACTTTGCATACGCCTTCTCCACCAGGGCGCTCCAGAACTCTGCTCCCTCGGCTGAGTGGACAAACAGGAGCTTCCCGTCTCTGACCGGCAGCCGGTCGTCAATCACCACATCCACCCAGTCCCCGAACTGCCAGAACTAAAAAATCCAACAGGAAAAACAAGACATTTGTTTTTTAATTCAATGCTGTATTTACATCATGTTTCATTACTGTCATTACCACCACAACAACTCTCCTGGGAGCTTTGACATTCTCAGGCTCAGAAAACATTTGTTTCTATGGATTCAGCATTGTAGATAACGTGACTCAAAGCTTTAAACGTCTGCATTTCAACCAAGGTTTTTATTGGCCCGGACTTATAATTACGTTTTTACCCTTTAGACCTGAAGGAAGCATTAAATAATTTGTAATCCACATCTGTCATATCAAGGCTGATATAAAACTGTGTCAATTAGCCTACAAGAACCTGATCATTAAATGTTCTGGGAAAATGTATTTTAGCACACGAGTAAGCGAAAGTTAATTTGGAAATCCAGTATAACAATTTGTACATCCTATTCCCCATGTACACATTAGCACACTAGATGCTTTTGGCCTTACTCCAAGCCCCTTCTGCAGCACTAATGCTTTCAGCATTATAAGCATTCTCTGAATGACTGAACCTAAATGGTTCCTGGCTGGTGAACAGAAGGGGAATTTGGCAGAGGAGAGTCAGGTCTGACCATTCCATTTTCTGGGTGAGGTTTGTATATATAGTCGCTGCAGCAGGGGTGGGCTGGTGTTTAGGCATGGCGGCCTAATGTAGATCTGCTGAGCTATGGAAAAGGAACAGATCAGTTTACATGCTGCTTTGGAAGAAAGCCTGATTGTCCACAAAACCATGGAATCAAGGGATGTGGCAGAACATTAAAGGGACAGTTTACCCAAAATTTAAAATTCTATTCATTAATTGGGTTTCAAACTTGTGTGCTGTTAGTTTTTTTTAGTTTTTTTTAAAGACTTTTTGAATCATGAAGCAGCTGTTACTAAAATAACAATTCATGAGATCACGGGCTGTCAAGCTCTAAAAGAGAGAAACACAACTTAAAAAGCAACATGAAAATGTCATTAATGAAAATGTCTTTAAATATAGTCGGGCTTACGACTATATTTAAAGCCGGTGAGGCTTTATGGTAGAAAAAAGTAAAATTTAGAAACTTAAAACTATACATAAAAAAAACTATACATAAAAAATACATATGTTGAAGTCAAATGATGACAAACTGATATTTCCCTGGAAATTAGATCCAATAGCAAATTATACATCTCTATAAATATATCTAGTATTTATTACCATCTTATAATTAATTTATATCTATAAATATTTAAATAAAATATAAAAATAAATACATTAAGCCAGTATTCATAAATGACATTCACGTACATTCAGATGTACGTTTCTAATGTATGACTCAAAAACTGGTGCAAACCGATTATGCTAATAACTGTTTAATAGCAAACAGAACATGCTAATGCTTGGAGAAAAAACACAACATATAATTTAAATTGTTTATTACCTGGAAGTGAAAGATTCCTGCATATTGATGATGGAAGCTCTGACCATGAGGCACCACCCGATGTAGCAAAGGTTCATTAAGGGTAAGACACGCAATGGCTGCCAGCAGCCAACAATCCCCTACAAGATGAGAAGGCAGATAAGACTAATGTAGCTTTCATGCTTCATTACTTTTCACTTTAATCACGTGATGAACGTTCAGCTTGTATTCTTGGAGACCTGCTGAAGCTAGTAGACAAGCTTGTTTTACCTAGAGCTCCTTGGCAAATGTCTGTACGTGTGGCCCCATCTACGATAAAGTGCGGGTCAGTGCAGAACTCCTGGGATACACAGAGAAGACCTATGGGTCAGACATGGCATAGAAATGACTGGAACACCTCAAGCATGTGAACACAGACATACGTTTTTACGTATATGCTTATTTTTGCTTTCTATGCTCTCACCGTGGGCCTCATCCAGCGGACGCCTTTGGTTTTGGAAGAGCCTGAACCGAGCTCCTTAAATCCTAGAGAGGACAACTGAGCTGGAAATGTTTCATCCTCATACAGACGTCCTGTCTGAAGACATCGGGCTCGCAGGGATTCAAAATCCTGGCCCAAGAACTTCAGGGCTCTGTGATTTTGACCCACCCCGTCACTCCGGTCCCATTCACTCCTCAAACGAGCTGCAACTCCTGTGGCACAAATTGGCTCCATCCTAAATGAAATTTTAGTGCCTGGAGAGACAATGACAAAGAACTGTTACAGATCATAAAATATCATATATCATAAATATAAATAGATCATAAAATATTTATATAAAATATATTTATCGTTCTGTTAAAACAAAGTCTAAACCAAAACCACTATTCATTGCTTTTACCAGTACTAAAAGCACACAGAAATCTCCCCAATTAGAATTATTCCATAAATTAGTTTCAGATGTAATTTGTTTTTTAAAGCCTGAGGTAAATTAACTCGAGACAGAAACTCGAGAAGAAATCTTTGGAAAATGTCTATCCACCCATTATGTTTACAGGGTTAAATATAACACATGCAGCTGCAGTTGCCGTCTAGTCTGTTGTATAAAGCCTGTCAAAACATTTAGTAACATAAAGATACAAACTTTCCATTATAGACTATTATTAAATGTAAAAGCGACTGTACCTTAATTACAATGGCACACTCCTCGTTGAACGGTCCCTGCGGCCAGGTACAGTTAATAAAACCAGTATCATATTAGGCTTTGTCCCGGCATGTGAAGTCTGCCGTTAGCGACTGTGCCGAGGTCCCAAATGTCGCTGGGTAATATTTTTTTTACCATAGCACAAACGTATCTTTCTCTAGATGGCGCATGGGTGCTCAAAAAGCAAAATCCGCAGCAAAAGCAAGTGCAGCATTGAAATTTCACAACGTTTATGTTTAATTTAAGACACTTGTACATTGAAACAACACAATTTTACGTCTAACAGTTCCAGGAATTAAAATCTCAAATACAGACAGATCCCGTTTTCCCAATTTCTAATAGTGATCTTTAAACATACCGTATTTGGTAAGCACAAACGGCTGTGATTTGTTCAACCATAAAATCGCAGAGAAAAGTAACAAGAATCATGTGAAAACTCGGATCTGTGCAACGGTGCAGAATAAGGTCAATCGAATTAATGATAGGAATAAGTATTGATATCAATTCATTGAAATATGTACAATAAATAATTAAAATTAAATAAACATTCTTTAGACCCAACGTATCTGACCACTTAGAGAACGTCTGGGCCACGGAGAATTGATCCCGTTATCATGTGTTATGCTATTCTACTCATTTTTTTCTATGATAAGTGCAGATTTGGTGACTGCGGCAAAACCAATACTGCAGCAATTACCTATTATGTTCTTCTCAATTTTTGACAGCATTATAACAGAGTTTTATACTATAAGTTTAAAATAAAGTACTTATTTAGTAAAATGCGATCTAGTAGTGTGGTAGTGCAAACGCAGAAATACTAAATTTACCATAAAATATCTACAAGTTTGGTATGAGATAACATTAGATCATGCCCAACAGGGGTCACCAAAGAGCTATAATAATGTGACCGTCACCTGATTGTGGTTTTAAATGACCCATATTCCACAACCTATGAAGAAAGAGAATCTGTGGGTCTTATCATATTGAATTATCTTTTATAGACTACAGTCTCCAGAGATATATTACCCCTTTAATGCCTAAAGGACAACGACAATCTTTATGTGTTTTTGTAAGGATTATAATGTCTAATTACTGATTATTACTGAGTCAAAGGATGAGATCAGGAGAGACCAAAACAACACGTATAATCCAATTTTGTGCCCTGCTTTGCCTTCTATGCCTGCAAAAATAAACAAGCAAAAATCCCAGTGGTGTCTGCGAAATGGAAAATGATCTCTTGCATCAGCATATTGTAAATAGTGTAGCTACATTTAAGCGCAATAATTCCAGGGCAGTTGTTAAAAACAACCGACATTTTAACCTTTAGGGAGTAACTGTATTCAGTTTGAGCTTTATCTGACAGGATTAATATGCAGAAAGTGTGAGGAACTTTAGCTTCTTTTTGATTAATCCTTGACAGCGTGCAGAGTTGGTGCCATGAAACTTTACTTCTCTCTGCCTTCAATCTGTCAGAGAGAGATAAACTTCAAACGGTGCCAATGTGGGTGGCTACAGTGTTTTAGGAGCTGCCACTACCATAATAGATTCGAGTGGGCTGTTTTAACAAAAACAGAGAGAGAGAGAGAGAGAGAGAGAGAGAGAGTCCATCTATCGGGAACGCTCCAATATTCACTAACGTTCGTAAAGGGTACGTGAAACATTCTTACAATGTTTATAGAATGTTTTTACAACATTACAAATTACAATTTTATCGGAATATACGTATGATGTTATTTGTAGCGACTTGATGAACGTTCTCATAATGTTCAGAAAAAACGTTCTTAAAAAATTTTCTGGGCATCAGATTGAATGTCTTTTTATGAACACATCTGTTTTTTTTTAGTTTCAGCGGGTAGAATTTCAATGGTAACGTTTGAATTGTATGTGTAGTATCTGAAACTAAGCAAAATGTAAAGTTACACACACAGAGATATCGAACTTGACGTTTTATCATATCATATTAAATTTAATATAAACTGCAGGTTGTAGTGACCTTCATTTTCTTTAAAAACAATGTTCGAATGTTTCCACAAATTGGGTTTTAAACACAGACTGTAGTTGACAGCTGTAACGCTGGTCGTGCCCTGAATCTTGAAGCTGTCTATACTACCGCAAGCAAACGCGACGCGAACTAGTTTGTTGAGTCGCGTCGCTCCTTGTGCAGATGGGGTGTTAGAATTCACAGCGTGCGACCGTGGATCCACCCGCGGCGATGCGTCTTTAACAAGAGGCGTTGCTTTTTTATATGATTTTAAAGAGGTTTCCGCTTCCTGCTTCTCCGTTTAAAACGCTCAATTGATCACACGCTGATCACAAGCCGGGAGCTGGACTGACTGCAAAAGAGTGAATGTCGTCCGTCGAGTCTTACAAGAATGCGCCGCTGGAATAAATGAACTGTTGAGTGGAGGCGGGATCCTAAAGGGGCCCGTGCCATGAAAGTGTCATCATTGAATCAGAAGATACGGATGAACGAGTGTCTAAACTGACCGAGATCAGCAGCACAGATCCTGAGATCTCAACATGTCGGAGCGAGGAGGAATTCAGCAGCGCACGGGAGCTCCATCTCCCCACCTGCAGTCCCTCAGGTCGGTCACGATTGCCTCAAGTCGTCCGGTTCAGATGAACTTGTTTGCGACATGGGAGATTGACAGTTCCTCTCCGAGCTGCGTCCCCAGGTATGCCGCTTCCTTCATGCTAGTTGGCGTGCGCTTTTTGGAGCTATTTTGTAAGGAGTAAATAGTTAATCCTGATCACGCTGCGCTGTTAAAGATTACCTAAAAACTTAGTACTGCAGAGTGAAAAGAGGTAACACTTATTTCTCGTCCTCTCTCTGTTAAATACAATAATAAGTGAAAATGATATTGTTATTTTGAGTCTGTTAACTGCCATACGTGGTGAAAATGTGATTAGATTCATTTGGGTGCGTGGTGGGTTTAATGCAACTTAAGTTTCCAACCCAGAGAACCACAGTTTGTAAAATTAGTAACTTACGATCCCTTTAGCAACACCAACTAATATTATTACGTGAAGCATGAAATATTTTAGGAAATTTTCATTCAAATAGTAAATGTCATGTAAATATAAGATTTGTATATTAACACAATGGCCCTTAGGGGTCTACAGACTGCTGAGTGGAGTTCTGCAATTGTTTTTTCTGTTCTAACCTCACTCAGCTTAAAACAGCAGCTGGAAAGGTGGCAAACCACTAAAACCAACAGAGCCAAAATTGCTTCATTAGCATTAAATTTGTACATATGCAGTTCAAGTTCAATTTTCTCATGTTAATGCCTTTTTACAATGTGTGCACCAGTATTATTGAATAATATGATGTACTTGCACTGTTCTCAATGTTAAGCCTTTCCTATTCCCATGAAGGAATTGTGATATGAAAAAGTAGAGTAGGGGCTTTGGGATGCCTAATGCAGGGAGTGCAAGAGAACATGGCTATTAAGATGCAAAGAGGATGTCTGTAAGAGTTTCCAGGAGAGAAGAAAAACAGAACTGAAGAGACAGATGCTAAAAATGGAAATGATGATCGTGTAAAGAGTTTTGATCAGCCATTAAGACCTTTTAATCTAGTCTTTTTCCATGACACTGGCTCCATAATGCTCCTACAAATAATAAAAACTAGATTTCGAGGTTTTTCTGGTAATGTTTATGATTTTTTTATGACTATGTAGATTAATACACCATCTTCAGCTAAGACAATCTCACATTGTCATTTCCACTGAAGTACACCAATATTTGCTAAATCTAAGTAGATGCTGTAGCACATTTTGCCATGACAGTCGTACATAAGTGCATTGAAGGGGTGAGATGTTCGGCTGATTTCTCTTCTCACAATTTCATTACCTGCCTTTCTGGCCTGGAGTCGACCAGCTCTAAAGTTACACTCTAATGCAGAGGGACCGACTTATAAGTGAATTAGATCTATAATCTATGAGTTGCAGGTTCAATTTGACTCACTTTGAAGATGGGACTGGATTGAAACTGCTAGTGTCTTTTCATGTCTGTGGTCATTTAACTTCACTATCACTTTTGGGTTATACCAATTCACTTCTATATATATATATATATACACACACACACACACACACACACGCACACGTAAACACAATGTACAGTATATATATTTTTTGTTATAAATTAATTATAACATACAATTTTTTTGACCAAATAAACATATAGCATGCAACATCTTTAAATGTGTTGTATTGTAATCCAATACTGTTGTTTTCCTGATATGCATGTGTACGGTATACTTAAAATTCACGCAATGTCCTTCTGGCATTCTGCAAAAATACAACCTGTCGCAGAAGCCGAATGTACTCATTGCCTGAGTGCTGTGTCACTTTCAAATTTATCACCTTAATCTAATATTGCCATTGCAATGTTCTTGACATCAGGCCAAAACCATCTAAATACACCTTGTGAAGACACAAGGTGTCTGTCAGAGGACTGCCCAATTTTTGGGACATTGCATCCCTTGGTCCTTGTTCGTTCCAGGTTCAATAATAGCAGTTATATTTGTTATATTTTTACAGTGTTATATAGTTTGATAGCTCAGCTTTGAATCTTAAGTGCGTTTAGATTTACAATTGACATATTAAAAATCGTCACAGCACTGCATTTTCCAGACAACACTAAAGGTCGCAATTGTTGTCTGGAATTTCAGATTAAATGTCAGTCGCAATTACTTTTGGGATTTGAGGCCAAATGTCAACTCTGTACTGTAAACTTGATAAAATGGGTTGAGGACAGATTATTCATTCAGCTACCATAGCAACTTGTTCTCAGAACAACTTGTGCATCTTTCTCTCTCTCTCTCTCTCTTTTTCTGTCCACTCTCACCCTCCCCTCTCTGTTTTACAGACTTCTCAGTCTAACTCTTAAAAAATTAGTGATTCTGAAGGAGCTGGACAGAGATCTTACATCTGTGGTCATTGCAGTGAAACTTCAGGTAACTACATTTGTTTTATTGGTTTACAACCCTAAATCTAAAGCCTGTAATTTTTTTTTACTGAGTATTATCTTTTTTAAATAAGAAAATTAGGTTAAACTGTGCTTAATCTTTATTTAGGTGACTAATGGTTGTAAATGGCTTTTTAGGGCTCAAAGCGTATTTTGCGGTCTAATGAAATCATGTTGTCCTCTGCTGGGCTTACCGAAACTGATCTTCAACTGACCTTCTCGCTTCAGGTTAGCTTTAAAAGCGTGTATGTGTGTGTTTGGATTAGATTAATACAACATTAGCATTTAAAAATTAAATGCATTCGGTTTTTATTTTGATGTTTATATGACGCTCCCAAGCAACTCTGTCCTTCCTTTTATAATTAATTCAAATTCACAATTTTAATTTGTTCCAATATCTACTACAGTATCCACACTTTTTGAAGAGAGATGCTAATAAACTTCAGATTATGCTGCAAAGACGCAAGAGGTACAAGAATCGCACTATACTGGGTTATAAGACCCTCGCGCTAGGACTCATTAATATGGCTGAGGTGAGAGACTTTTGACAACTTATATTACATTTATCTTATATTTATAATTTATATGAACTAATTTACATACATTTACTATTATGCATTTATCAGATGCTTCAATTTAATGCACTGTATGTGGCTTTTAAGGTATACATTTTACCACTCCATGCATTTGAGAATTAGGCTAACATTTAGTTCCAAACTAGCAAGCCCCTAATGAGTGATTTTGGTTAAACGTCAACACTGTTACTTGCAATCCTGTTACCTAAACTGGTCTGTTTGTGATTTATTTGCTGTTTGATGGTTCAGCAGTCTGTGTTTTCATTGTCTGTTCTGGTGTCCTTATCCATTTTTGATGAACCTCATGATTTCTGTGTGTTCCCCTCTGCAGGTCATGCAGCACCCCACAGAGGGAGCTCAGGTGTTGAGTTTACACACCACCGTGAAGGATGTAGCTGTTCCTGTGGCCGAGATCAGGGTTTATTCCCTCTCCAGTCAACCTATTGACCCAGAGGGACCAAAGGGCAAGTTGTCTGGTGAGAGTGGCACAATTAAAAAAAATCTGAGGTAGCTAATGAGAAAAAAAGGAAAAGATTTCCTTTGAAATATTTGTAGGTGAGTGATTTAATCACTTTCATGGCTTCTTTTCTGTCAGATCGCTCACCAGATATGGATAATTACTCAGAGGAGGAAGAAGAAAGCTATTCGTCAGAGCAGGATGCCAGCGATGACCCACTGCAGGGGCAGGTACTTAAAAGGCCTGTGAGATGGAAGACATTGATTTTGATTTTCAGCCATTGTTGCCTGTTTCCTGTTAGGTAATTACAGCAGTGCCCAGCAGATGCTTAAAGTGAAAGTGAAGCACTGTGTTTTTGTAGACAGCAGAATCAGATTAAATGAGGTAATTGGATTACAAAATGATGACATTTCTTGTCAAGTACCATCAAAATGTCCTCTTTTGATTTTGATGTCCTTTGGGAAAGAAAAAAAGGCATACAATTGGTCATTTGGAGTTGTTTACCAAAATAATCAAAATTTTGTCATTTTCTCTCGACTACAAGTCAGTCCAAACCAGTGTGTTGTGAATAGTGTACAGCTTCACACAGCTCCTTTTTCCTTTATTTTTAAGCAGTTCACAGTGACCACATTGAATCAAAACAAAAACACCATAAACAACTTTTGTGTGGACTACTTTTATGTTTTTTATTTATGTTTGTGTCCTTTTTGGAGCTTGACAGACGTTGTCATTATGCACATCATTATATGGAAAACAGCCATGCATGCAAAAGCATAATTATATATATATTTTGGGTGAAATGTTCTGTAACATTGCAGAAACTAATGGAGAACAGTAGAAACAGTACTCTTAAAGTCTGGAGATTAGAAACTCAGATTTAAGTGTGCCATGTTAAAGCAGAAGAGCATCATTTTCATGATTTCTGAGATGGCATTACAGGAAATTCTGCTGTTTTTGCCCAGTACCTCTATGACGACGAGGATGAACTGAGGAAGAAGAAACCTCGTCGTAAATTACCCTCCACAGCCTCCATCACCAGAGCTAATGTAAGTAGCATCATTGCAGGATTAGCAGCTCTCTGTGCCTCCATATTGACTCAGAGTTTCAACTCAGGTCACTGATGCTTTTAGCTTTAGCTGCAGTGTCTACAACAGATGCTGAAATTCTTGCAGTCATACTGAACCTCGAGGGACGAGGCTTCTGAGCACATTATCTGCTTCCTCCTTTCAGATGCCTTCACAAGTCTGCTTTGTTTTCCTGTGTGCTCTGTCTTCTAGCTGACAGTCTATGGTCCCCGTGCCAGATCACTGCTTGTTGTGACAGCTTTGTTTCCCCCTCTGCTTGCTGCTATTTTTGTCTCCTGCTGTTTCTCAGTCAGATACGCTGTTAATTTGCGCCTGTTTGCTATTGTTGCTTCTGACTTCCTCGTTTTCTGTATAACAAGGTGTTTTTGTATTAAATCCAGCAGCCCAACATCAAACAGAAGCTTTTGGCACTGGTGAAATGGTTCAAAGTGTCTGATGAGGTAACTGCAGCCTTTGCGTTGTTTGTGCATTCTGTCTTTCTGTTTTCCCCTTCATCTTCTGTCTTTAAATTCAGCCTGAAGACCTATACCCTTGCATTACCATCACTACAGTTTTAAGGATGGATAAACATTTATTTCGCTGCAGTCATTGGTCACACAGCAGAGTTCATTTACATATCTTAATCTGATTGGCAGCATTGTAGAATGTTACTGTTATGGAAAAGTAATGCATTTTGTTACATTATTACGGGCTGGGTGTCATGACAACTGCAATGATTATGGTGGCTACATCTGCAAACTCCAGCGCAGCGCAAAACCCACTTATTTTGTTCACTTCAAAAAACAAGTAGAACTGGATTCCACTCTGGCAGTATCTTTACATTTTTAACATAAATGTCAGTATGCTAAAAAATAATTCCTGCTCTGGCCATTACTGATAAGCATGACTCACTCATGACACACACTTAGAACTGCAATACCCATAATGCCCACCCATGCTGCAACCATTCCAAATCAATTTAACAAGTAATACATGCTTTTAAAAAAGTATCCTGCAATTTCTTGAGGTGCTGATGAATGTTTGATGGGTAATATTATGCATGTAGGTGGGGTTTGGTTTGGATCATGTGTCCCAGGAGCAGATCCGTGATGTGGAAGAGGACCTGGATGAGCTCTATGACAGTCTTGAGATGTATAACCCCAGTGACAGTGGCCCTGAGCTGGAGGAAACGGACAGTATTCACAGCACGCCCAAACCCAGACTCAGGTTCAATGTTCCCTGGCTAGTGTTTATGCTTATGAAACCCATTTTTAGAAACTAGTGATTATATATATATATATACACTAGCATTTTATACATATAAGAATGAGCTAACAACCTTTTATTTTGACCCTGGATCTTGATGTATTTGTATTTTAAGGCCATTTTTTGAAGGCATGTCACAGTCCAGCTCTCAGACAGAGTTTGGCAGCTTGCATAGCAGGTACAGCTTTGGCAAGGACAGGCTGAGCCCTGTGAGTATCTCTGAGATTTCATGACATTTTTACGTTACATATTTTAAAGTTTACATTTACATATTGTCATTGCATTACTACAAAATATACAAAATGTTTTCCTGTAGGGAAATGATTCCTGTTAATGTGCACATATGACAGTACTCTTCATGTAAAGAGGAACCACTTAAAGGACTATGTGAGTGGGCAGGGCATAGTGATGTCTATATCTCTGTCTCTTTCTCTCTCTCCCTCTCTCCTGAAGAAGGGTGAACAGCCTGTGAAGTCGAGTAAAGTCCAGCGTTCCCCTAGTGCCCACCTGGATGATGCTTTTTCTGAGATGGACACACTGGTGAGTTTGATTGTGCTTTTTTGATCACTGTTTTCCATCTCTCTTTCTCTCTTTTATTCTCTAGTAATAGCTCCTTTCTCCTTTGTGAGCCAATGAGCTTGTGTTTATTATGTGGTTGATGCTGTAGGAACACACTGAAGTGGAGGTACTAGGGGACGGGACCCCGAGCATTACTGTGTCTGTGGCGGAGAGGCCACGGACCCCACAGAGGAGCAGTAGCACAAACATGCCATCCCCCAGGTCAGTGTCACATGCAAAGCCAAACTTTAATTGCAGGTTTAAGTTACATTTTCAATCCCAAAGTCTCAGATTTTGGAGCCTACTTTATACCCTGATACAATTACCAAATACTCCTACTGTTATACCAAATACACTCCACTAATACACATAATTTTGTAGTGAAGTTTCTTCTCACTAATTTTAGATTTTTCATGTTGTTCTCTGCAGAGCAATTCTATTGACGAACAACTTGAATTCATACTTCTAAATTTAACTGTTACTTGATCTTATTATTGTGCGAATGTTGACATGGGATGGCAATAATAACAGTTGTGAAATTCTCCCAAGATTGGATGGAGGTCACACACCTAAACTGAGGCGAGGGACCCCTATGAAAGAAAGACAGCTGTCCAAACCCCTTAGCGAGCGCACAAACAGCTCGGACAGCGAGAGATCCCCTGAGCTCAGCCTTACCCCTCAGGTAACAGCTTTTACAAACACACACACAGCTAGCACTTAGCCAAGAGCTTTACTGTCCTTAGGTTGCTTTGCTTGAAGCTTAGCAGAATCGATGAACCCTCCAGGGCTCTCTGCTCAGGAAATTGTTTGTGTTTGGAGGAAAGGGCAAAGCAGAGAATATGGTGATTCATTCGGCTGCGCGTGTGGATTAGCGTGCAGGAGGATTCTGGTGGGTGTGTTTTCAGAAGAGAGAGAGAGAGAGAGTAAGAGAGAGAGTGGGCGATAATTCTACTTATGTAACACCGTGCTGATTCTGGCATGATTCAACACCTGGTTCATCTAGCAGTTCATTCTGTGCAGAGTTGTCAAAACATACTCGAGAGCCATAATGATGAAGTGCTGTTTATAATCCTCCCTGCACTTCATTAAATATGTGATAAATTTCACTAAAACATATTTGCGTACCTCTCCCTCTGCTGTTTTTTTTAAACGTTTGTGAAACGTTGCTGTTAGTGAGACAAAAATAGCCATTTCTGAGTCATCCACGATACAAGAGCCCTTAAACACAAAGAGCTGCATTTTTTTCGGTGTGTCTTCGTGAAGGGTCCTCAATACCTAGAGAAAGTCATCTGTTAGTGTGGTGGAAGTATGGCCCATCTTTGCTCTTGAATGCTGGTGATTGGGTCAGAAGTGCTGATTAGTTTCTTTGGCATCACAAGAATTTGTACAGTTCTAATCTTTTCGCTAGCTGATACTGAGTTGTGACGTAAAAGGCTGCAGATGCGAGTTATACTGATGTAAAAGTCTGCAGACAAGAGGAAAACCTCCAAAAGAGAGGTCACTTCCCAAACATCTACAATAATTCACCTAAATATCAGTGTTTTATATGTTGCCAGAATGCACAGATACTTGTAAATGGCTCTTTTATTAGGCAAATGGTCTTGATATTTTACCAACTACCAACAGGGACTACCTGGCTCATGCTAACCAGCCAAACTTTAACCTTTTTGTATGAACAATCCAACATGAGCTTTTAGCTCAACCGTGTGTTTGTGATGGGACTGACTGAAAACATCATGACCAAGATGATGGATCTGCGCAGTGAACGATTTTATTTCTGCTCCACAAGCGTCGGCAGATAAAATTGATTTGAAATTATACAGCTGAACAATGATGCACCTTCTAATGAAAGGCTTACATCAGTGGTGTGGGTGGGGCGAGATGTTTTCAGTCATGCTGCTCTTTGACTGTAGATGCCGAGGAAGATAGTGTACGACCAGCTCAACCAGATTCTGCTGTGTGACAGCACTCTTCCTGACAGCCTCATTCTGGTGAACTGCAGCGATTGGCAGGGACAGGTAAGAGTTAATCCGTTTAACTTCCTGTGTGATCATGTGATCACCCTGTACAGAACATAGCACTGCATTATTTTGAATGTGTGTGTTTGTGTGTATGTAGTATGTGACTGAACTACTGCAGGCCCAGAAGCTGCCAGTGGTTTGCACATGCTCAGGATCAGAAATCCAGGCTGTTCTGTCTGCCCTGCTCACACGCATACAAAAATTGTAAGTATTACCATGACAGAAGCTATACAAAGATGAACTGACATGATCTGTAATGATGACCAGCTGTCAAATGATCTTAAGTATTATTCATAGTTGTTAATATGAATCATATTGTTGATGCAAATTTCAAGTCCATATAAGGCTGTTTCTTAAACTGTGGCCACTGTTTTGTGCCAGGAATAGATTTGAATCAAAATGATTTCTATGAAAACTTTCACGTTTTAATTTCCTCCTTGCCACAGTTGCAACTGTAACTCCATCATGCCCAAACCGGTGAAGGTGGTTGCTATTGGAGGTCAGAGCTACTTGGGGGCTATCTTGAGATTCTTTGTTTCCCAGCTTGCCAACAAGACACCAGACTGGCTCAGTCACATGAAGGTCCTTGTGGTTCCTTTAGGTGCGTTTTAAGAACCTCTGAACACAATATAGCCTTTGACTGGTCCAGAGCTTAATGTGTCAGTAAGGCTGGTCAGTTTGTTTTTTATTTTATAAAGATATTCAAAGTTGTCGACAATAGCCACGTAGGCTGAGCTTCGACATATTCAAAGCACCAATTATTTTGTTTATATAATGTATAAATGAGCTGTCCTCATGTATATTCATGCACATATATATTCTATTGAATGTGTGGGTATCGAAAATGTCTTCACAGGTTCTCACCCCGTGGCCAAACACCTGGGTTCTCTGGACAGCCGCTACAGTTCTTCATTCCTGGACAGCTCATGGAGAGAGTTTTTCAGCCGTGCTGAGCCTCCTCAGGCCGGTAGGTAATGCATTTGTTACCTACACCACAGCATTAGTTTACTTGCATTTTTTTGTTTCTTTATCTCATCATTGACTCTCATTTATCTCATCATTGACTGTGGAATAGGATAAGTCACTTGGACTCAGGGTTCAAAATAATGCCACACCTGCAGATGGTTGATGATTTAAAAACTTTATTGGCCAGAAATACTTTATGGCAGCCATGAAAATGTTTATTTACAAATTTAGTAAACAAAAAAATATCTCTGCGTCACCTGTAGTAATCTCTGTCACAAATGCTTTGAGTTTTATTTACTCAACAAAGCCAATTTTTTTTGCATTTGGCACCTGATGAGCTTTAATTTTGGACCCTGGCCATATTGCATTTGCATGTGTATACAGGCTATTTTTATATCTCCTCAGTCCCGTCCCCTGCTGATGTGGATGTAGTAGACCGAATTCTACAATACATCAGTGGTTCCACAGTTACCCATCAGCTCCCCATCGCTGAGGCCATGCTGACCTGCAAGCACAAGATGTGAGATCGGTTTTGCCAACAGTACATTTGCTGTTAAATTTGATTGCCTTATACATTTTTAATACATTCATTTTAGTCAAGTGGTTTCAGCTAATGTTTTTGCGTTTCCAGGCAAGATGATGACTCCTACCAAAATTTTGTTCCTTTTGTGGGTGTGAGTGCATTTTTAATGCTCGTATGAGGCAAAATATTCTATAAGACTATTGAGATTTAATTATTGATGGTAACGTGTTTCCTTTTTCTTGCAACAGGTAGTGAAGGTGGGATTGGTGGAGCCCAGTCCAGGATCTTCAGGTTTGTTGTGTACTACCTGGTAGAATAATCACCTGTAACTGCAGAATAATCACCAGTAATATTGTGGTTACTAATAACTTAACTGAAGTTTTAGAATTGTTTGACCTATTGTACTGCAGGTGGGGATGGTGAGGAGGGCTTGGCTTTGAGCTTGGCAGTTCCCTCCACGTCACCTCCTGCTCATGGACCTCCTACTGGGATGATGAAAGATTCGGCCACGCCTCCTCCGTCACCATCACTGAGTGGTGGATTGGCTGCTTTAGGGTAAATATGTACTGTAGTATATATAATAAAAGTATATATAATAAATATACTGTAGTATACTGTAATAAATGTGTTTCTTACATTGTGATGTTATCAACTTAAATATAAAGGTCCATTAAAACTAATTCTGTTCAAACCTTTTCTGTTATGTAGGAGCCCCATTATGTCTCATGGGGTAGATGCTATTGGGCTGCAGGTGGATTACTGGGTGTCTTCGGGGTCTGAGAAGCGCAAAGACGGAGATCGGAGAGAAACGGGCAATAAAATCACGCTGAAGTGCGCTTTCCGGTCCTTGCAGGTCAGCCGACTGCCAGGCTCTGGTTCTGTGGAGCTCCTGTCCTGCTCCAACACCATGTCCATGACTGTAGTAACCAAAGAGAAGAATAAGAAAGGTGAGATGGTCCACAAGATTTACAGTGTATTATAGGGTGTTATAATACGCTGTAATAAACACGTAATAAACAGGTAATAAACACGTAGGGTGTTTATTACCTATATAATAAATAATACATGATGTGTGACTGTTGTTGTCATACATACTCACCTTTAAGTAAGTACATACTGCAAATTTAGTATTACAGTGCATCCAAATGCAATAAGGTTCATAGGTTATTGTTGAAATAAATGGATGCTGGATTTGTAAATGCTGCTTCAGGCTGTATAGAGGCTTCACTTCAGTCTGTTTTTTTTGTTGTTTTTTTGCAGCAGATGACTCTGTGTTTTGTTGCCTCTGCAGTGTTTTCAATGCTGCATTTGATACGTTCTCATTTTCTCTATGCTTTTTTTGTATTCGCTTAGCTTTGCGTTCTATGCACATTTAATAGCTTATTGTGTCCGTCTCCAGTGCCAACCATCTTCCTAGGGAAGAAGCCGAGAGAGAAAGACACTGAATCAAAGAGTCAGATCGTTGAGGGCATTACCAGACTTATCTGCTCAGCCAAGAATCAACAAACTAGTCTAAGAGGTACTTTACATGACACAAAAAATTGCCTGTTGTTTTAATTTTACTGCAATATTTAAAAAAAGGTTTTCTGACCACTCCTCTCATCTGCCATTGGTCAAATAAAGAAATAGTCCCACCCCACACTCATGCCATGGGTTGAGCAAGCGTGTCAAAATCGCTGCAGTTTTTACATCTATTTATAAAAAAGTGTTTTCTGTTACTTCACAACTTCAACTTCACAACTAGGCAAATATTGCTGTAAGAATTGATTTATTGAAAAGCCCATATTGACTGACATTAATTATTAAGGTGCTCAGCTTCACTAATGTGATGTCCATGTTATGTCTAAGTGTCTGTAGATGGAATGGAGTGGAATGACGTGAAGTTCTTCCAGCTGGCATCTCAATGGCCTACACATGTGAAGTACATCCCTGTGGGGCTGTTCAGCTACAACAAACCATCCTCTTAGTAACCTTTGACCTTGGGCCAAGACCATGGCAATGTCCAATTTCCTGACGCTGCTTCAAACAGAATAGAGAAACAGCTGTTTTCCTTGAAGTGGTCGTACTTACTGTGGATGACAGGATAAACGTTCTGATTGGTGGGCTTATCTGATCTTGTTTTGGCCTTAAAGGGGCAGGACAGACAACAAACAGGGTGGAACGTGCGTGTTGAGGATGTTATTTATGAATCTTTTCTACTAGTATTTTGTCCTTCATGCAATTTATCATGCAATAATAGCCCAGTTATTTATTGTTTACATTTAAATGGCACTTGATAGTAGTAATATAAAATGTTTTCTCAGATGAAGTTCTCAAATTTGTTGTGTACCTGTTCACTTTGATGTGATTATTTTTCATCAAACTGTAGTTGACTCTAATTCTAAAAAAGTGATACAAATAAATACCACATATAATATTAAATAATCTCACATCCAAAGATCCTTTTTTAGTAAAACAAAAAAGCCCTTCAAGAGATTTAAAAAAATATTTTGTGTATGTATAAAGTATACTGTGGTGCACTTCTATGAACATACATATTTGTTTGCTGGCGAGATTTTATGTGTGCATATGTAGTAATAAAAGCATGTATGTTCTGTACAATGTGCAGTTATATCAGGGTTGTCTAAACTGCTGGTGACGCCTTCATTCCACTGTGGTTTCTGATCTTAATGTCTGAATTTGTTAATCCACAACCGATGAAGTTAACCAATGTTCTCTACCTCCCCAATGCCTTCCATTACAATGGGATAATCCAAGAAAGCTAATAATAAAGGTAAACCTGATAATATGACTCATTTACACATTTCAAATGACCTAAGAAGATAATTTATGGAAATTGTGGACCATTATTGCCTTTCTAAATTGTGTGCATGTCATTGCAGTACACTGTTTGCTTATTTTGATATCCCACGTTACGTCAAGAGTCTGTATTGTATTTTTTTTCTTCTATAAAGCTCTTGTGTGGTATTTTGGAGTTTACATTAAAGTTAAATGAACTGCAGAAGTAATAAATCTATTGCAATTGAAATACTTGTGTTTTATGTATCATTTCATGAGTTTTACAATTAGGTGTTCAAGTGTAAAAACTGTTTTACAATTCAATAGCACTTACAGGAAAATTTCAGGTGGAATATGTGTGGATTATGTAGGGGTGGGGGGTGACAAGAGAGAACTGCCCCCTTTCGTTGCTAAATAACCCAGTTATGCCTGACCAGGCAGTGGCAGTGAGGTTTGAAGGGGGGAGGCACTGATGTGTTTGGAGGAAACAGAACACGGTTCTCATCAACGATGGGCTGTGCAGGATGGAAGCTCTTCTGGCTTGTCTGCTTGGTGTCCACTTTTCGCCAGTATGGTAAGTGTTGGTATCATGATCATAATATTAAGTATGATTTATAAATTAACTTGATTTTTAATATTAAATATGTATATACATATGAAATATCGTGGCAATATATGCATTTGGTATATATTTATATATTTACTTGGTGTCCACTTTTCTCCAGTATGGTAAGTGTTGGTATCATGATCAAAATATTATTTAAGTATAATTTATAAATTATTAACTTGATTTAAATATTAAATATATCAGTCCTTTGCATGTGAAATAGTTGACTGGAGGTAAATAAATTGATATAAACTCAAACCTAACCCTAATCCTATGTGCCAAAAAAAATTGCAAGTGATTGTTTGAATTTTTTTCCAAAATGCTTTTATTCAGCATATATGGTTGAAATGTTTGTAATTTGGGTCAGATCTTGTAGAGGAAATGGACCCCATTGTTCTCCCTGTTAGTGTGTGTTTGTCCTTGCCCAGGCTGTCAGCTGTAATTAAGGCTTTATAATCACAGTGCTTTCCCACACACATACACTTAGACCCGGGGGCGGACGAGCAGCGGGGCGGGACTCATCATTCCAGTAATGAGATGACTGTAGGCATTGAGATGAAAAGAGAGAGAACAATCCAACAGAACCACAACATAAATGTGCCTGCTAGTGATTTATCATTGGTTAAAAATACAAAAACTACAGCACAAAAATATGTGGTATGACCGGAGGCGTAGCGTCAACATTGACAGTGTATGTCTCCAGGCGCAGTTCGGGTGACAGTGAGGGAACCCACTGTGGAAGTGGTGCGGGGAGAATCTGTCACGCTACCCTGTTCCTTCTTCACTTTAATGCCCTTGTTTCGGCTCAGCATCATCTGGACTCTGACTCCCCTCTCTGAACCCAACTCCCCCACACAGGTACTGCACATGCTTGACTCATGAAGAATGTTTAAATGCTCTAGGGCAGATTCACACTGATTTCTGTCCTTGGCCTCTATTATCAGTTGTTTAGCATATTGATTTTTTAACACACATATTGTGTACATACGTTATACATAATATGTGTGTTGAAACTGCATTTTATATACAGTACAGTGCGTTCCAAAAGTCTAAGACTCTAATGAAGTGTTTTTATTTTGCATTTTCTAATTTTATATATATTAATAAATCATGAAAACTATTTTATTTTTGAATGTGTACTTAATGTGGTCAATTTGTTTACATTTGATTAGAAGATTACAGTGTGAAACTTTACACATCAATGTGATACACTGTGATAGATGTAGAAATGGTGTAAATGTTAAACATTTTTTAATTATGTTTTAATCATTTTTAGTTGTTTTTTTATTGTAAATGTTTGATTCATATCAGTTTTTAAATGAGATTTTAAATCTAGGGATTTTCATTGTGCTCCAAAATTTTAGACCAAATGCAGCTCCAAAATGTGGTCACATTACAAATGTAAATGGAATCTTAAGTAACAGAACAATCTGATACTGAAATGCAACAGGCACAGTATGACATTTGTCTCTGTGCAGGTGATTGCGTATGATCAGGGACAAGTGATTGAGAGCGCCTCCTTCATGGGTAGGGTGGGGTTTGTGGGGATGCCCTGGAGCGCTGACATCATCCTGAATGACACACGAGCCTCTGACGCTGGAGTCTATCGCTGTGTCGTCAGCAACCCTCCTGAGACAGGAGACCCTGGCATCGGAGAGCTCAGCCTCACAGTGCTGGGTATCATATATCAAGATTTTAAGATCTGAATTTATCACATACACAGTTATAGAAGCATACAACCTGTGGTGAAACGTAAATCTGGTCAACTCTGTAGACTATGCACACAAAAATACCTATAACAGAAATATATTAAAAACTAAATATGTGTATATATATTATATATATATGTATTTAAAATAAATGAGAGTACATAATAAAAGCTTTAAAATTTAAAAACCAAAATTAAGATAAAAAATAAAGAACAGACAAGAACAAAGAACCAAAAATGTGCAGAGTATTGACTGTGCATGTTAAAGTGACAAAGTTGCAAGAGTCCTTAAAATGCAGGATGTGTCCATGTTGAGGAGTCTGATGGCCTAAGGGAAGAAGCTGCTTCTGAGCCTCTCAGTTTTGGTCATCAGACTACAGAAACATCGGCCACTGCAGCAGGCAGAAAAGTGAATTTGCAAGGTGGGCGAGGTCTTTTATCTTGTCAGCTCTCAGTCTGCATTGACTCTAGATGCAGAGAGGGCTGTCTGCAGGGTTTTGTAGTCCTGGACTGAACAGTTTCTGAACAGTTTTGGGCCAGCAGTTTTAGAACAACAATTTCAGGACAAGTTTCAGCACTACAGTGCCAGGCCAGCAGTTTTGGGACAGCTGTGCTAGGCCAGCAGTTTTGGGGCAACGGCACCAGGACAGGAGTTTCAGGACAGTCGTTTTGGAAAAGCAGTTTGAGAACAATAATTTGAGGCCAGCAGCGCCAGGCCTGCAGTTTCAGGATGGTAGTGAGCTGAGCAAAAGTTATCTAACTGGCTATTGTGCAACAATATTTAGAGCGTTTGGGCTGACAGTCTAGCCCCTCTACTGACTCCAAGCTCACACGCAAGCTTCACCTTTCACTTTAAAGCTGCTGATCTGTGGCTCCTGCCAGTAGATGTTTAGTTAAAACCCAGCAGATTTAACATGACAACTGGAAAATTGAAACAACCCAAAAGTTTAAAAAACAAGAGTGCAGTAGAAAGTACCTGCTTATCAATGACCAACCAGCTAAACTCTTTTGCAGTTAGCTTAACAAAAGTTGAGTTTTCCAGCTAATAAAGGGTCAATGTCTATTTCTTGTTTTTAAATGTCAAAAATACATTTATGATGCATAAAACAGGTAATTTTCTTTAATCCTGTAATGACATTTATCCTTAAATAAACAGTCTGTCTTTACTGTACATTTAAAGCTGTGTTCAACTACTGCTTGTTAAACATATTTCCAGTTTATTCTAGTAACAGAACTGTTTAGATTTTGGCTTGTGTTTCGTGCGTGTGCAGCACCACCATCTCTACCTGTGTGTCTGTGGGAGGGGGACACTGATTCTGGGGGCACTGTGAGACTCTCCTGCATAGTGGTGGAGGGTTTCCCCACACCACAGATGATATGGGAAAAGCTAGAACCTGATCAGATAACCCTGCCAGTCACCATGAATGGTAATACCGCTTCAGACATTCAAAATAACTGCGTTTGATTTGCTCATGAAGGCTGTCTTTTAAAATCTTAACTGTAGCTTGTGCTAATTTTGGACCCTGCCCGTATCTGTTTCATTCAGGTGGATTGACGGGCTCCGTGCACATCGCCAACGTGTCTGCACAGACGTCCGGTGTCTACCGCTGCTCCGTGACCAACCTGTTGGGAACGCAGCACTGCTATATTAACCTGTCTGTGTACACCCGTAAGTCTCTGCTGTAATGATTACAGCATAACGTTTATGAAATTAAAACGGCGTAAATCCTTCCTCGCGGCTACACTGTAAATAATGGCATCTAGATGCGGGGCGTGTGAGCTTTTGTTAATTAAAAATCCGTTCTGACCCTGTAGCGCCGAATGACTCCCCAGGCATCCTGCAGGGGGTGCTGTTGACTCTGTCTATGGCCCTGCTCCTGCTTGCTCTGATGGTGCTGGTGCTGTGGCTCCACCGTTCGGCCCAGGAAAGCAAATGGAGGAACAGCCGCGAGGGAGACGAGTGTTATAACGATATTAAATACACGCCCTCTCGTATTAAACGCTCCTTTGTATGAGATAATGAGGGCATGAAATGGTGATCTGGATATCTGTGCACTAATCTAAATGTAAAGAACGGTGACAGCTTTTGTGTGATGATCAATTCTTGTTGGCCACGTAGCATTTCAGAATCTGCATTAGAACAATCTGAGATGGCACCAGTTTGCGACTGGCACCAGTTGGTGAAATACAACGTCAGTAAAAAAAATGCAACATTCTATGCACATATCAATAAATACTATATTAATAGGATGTGATTTTTTTTGGACAGTTATTAATATTTTTGATGGCATCTGTTATAAATACAACACTTTCACCGAACGTGTGCTGGCATTACTTATATAGCTGTTGTATAGCTTTTAATTGTAACGGCGTATATAAACCTGGATGCTCAGGATCCCTATGAATTTCTGTGATTACTGACAGCATGTCACAGATGCGTTAAAAATGACAGTTTGTATTTTCAAGTTACTTACATAATTATTCTGGCTTTTAGACAAAGTCCCAAAGGACGAAGGAAGTCAATGAGTAAATGTCCATTAAAGGGCCTAATTTAACAATCACTCATGTCCTTTTAAAAAACCACTCCAAGTATCTTACACCATGACATCATCATTAACTAGAAAGTAAAAATAATATAGCAATAGGTCTAACGTTGTATTATTTCAGCATACGTTGCAGTAATTCGCAATGGTATCGATCCTAGAAAATGACTCTTCCAATAAGAGTTCTGTATTGATTTAACCTCTGAAAAATGTATACAGGGCACGGATACTAAAATTTTTGAGGGGAAACGAACACATTCAAAATGACTTTAACAAACAATGACACAAAAAAGCTTTAATTTAAATAGTAGGGGCAAAAAAGAATCACATAAAAAACTGTACATAACTTTGAATATTGAATAACAGTTTTTAAATAAAACAATCCCCATTTAACTAAAATAATGAAAAAAAATACAGGATGGTGTACTATTTTACAATAGCTGTGCAAAAGCAGTATTAACAGACTCGCCCCCAAACTTCATGATTCTGTGTTGAGAGACCCAGACCTCCCTCCACAAACACAGACACACTGAAGCATGGATCCCCTAAGACTCAAAGTAGTGACTTCCATTGAAAAATAACCAGAAATCCAATAATAATAAAATAGATTTATATATATTTAAATATATTTATATACAAAACATGCTGTACATATATGGCAGAGATTGATTAAATCCCTTTTATCACTGACACCCAAGACTATTCAGTAACTTGTGCTTTCTCCCAGTAAGAGAAGTACTCCCAGTTGCTTTGGAAACGTCACTCTACAGATTAAAGAAAAGCCAGAGAAATGATCCTGATAGGAAGAGAGGAAGGGTAAATCAGCCTTTGCCCAGCCCTGACTCAAGCCAAGCACTCAATAGCTACGAAAGTCCACTGGAAAAGGCCATAAATGACCCAGGTATGCCTGGCATACTATATGAGAGATTTGAGGTGGATTACTGTATGTATGTGCGGTTAGGATTAGACTAAAGCTAAATGGCCTGCAAACTGACTTTCTGTCTAGTATTCAAATGACATGTGATATCAGCATGTATGAGATGGGCAGAACGACACCTTTATACTTGCAGTGTTACAATGTATTAAGGTTTGCATGACTATGCGAACTTGATGTATTCAATGTGAAAAGCCTCTGTTGGCAATTAAGTGGATCTAAGAATAGATGCTCTTACCAAACTAAAACCGCAAACATCTCTATGTGTATCGGGCAGAATTATATTAATTTAAATATGCAAGCATTATAAAATTAGTTTTGTTGAATTTGACCGAAAGTGAAATTTTGCATGAAACAGCGTAAACTTGACTTCTGCAATTAGAAAGCCATCCGCAGACACAAACTTACTGGCAGCAGTGTTAAATCTAAAGCAAAGCACTCACGATCAAATTCCTGAATCTTTCTCTTCCACCTGGACACTGTCTGTCAAAATGTAAGGCACCATTTTCCCATGGCAGCCCCTCTGCATACTGCCTACAAACAAATCATCCAACATGGAAGCCATTTCAGAGCACAGCTGGGCGTTGTCAATCATTTTAAGCTATGAAATTGTATGCAGAAGAGCTCAGTAGCCAGAATCCGAAAACCACCTTAAACGGCTCATGGGATAATTCAAGCTCCTTTATAAAGATACACCACAGCTATTCCAAGCATGATGTCAGTTGTATACTTTTGTATTGTACGATTTTGATATGTTTGTTGTTGAAGAGGCAGTAAGTGCCATGCTTTCCACAGCAGGCTGTCCGAATTTCTTCTGCCCATTCAAGAAGTGCAGATATGACACAAGAATGACACCTAACTTTCCAGTTGTATTACACACACAATGAGACGAGAATAATTTGCATTGAGTAGACTGAAACAAGGGGGGGCGGGTCAAAGGTTACAGTTGAAATCAGAACATCATCTCAGTACTCTTCCAAAACACGATAAATCAACAAAACAACCCACGCCCTTCATTACAAATTCAAATCAGCAATCAAATAAATATGTTATCTTTGTCTTTAGAATAGGTATAGCCTTATTTTTTCCCCCCACCAAGTGTTTCCAACTAAAACGCTGGAGTTTAGAAGTCAAAAGGAGCAGTAGTTTGATTAGTTCTATTAGTAGTAGGGGCGTGATGCAGTAGCAGTAGTATTGCAGTAGAGGGAGACAAAACGCAGGCAGCTTGAAAGCAGAGGCCCAACGGGGGCCGGGAGCCCTCGCATGCTTTTCCTCAGCATACAGCCATTCAGAGCCCATTCGGTTGAAAGTAGATGAGGACACAGAAGGTCATCTTTGACTTTGTGTGAAGTATAGAAAAAACAAATGAAATACCCTCAACAAACCAAAAAACAAAAATCTCCCCTCATAGGTGCGTTTGATGACAATTCTGTTGTCTTCTGTTTCTGCTCTGTCCCAACTGTCCCATAATTTACCCCCAATACTCAGGTCCTCCAACCTGAGCTGGCTGTAAACTATGTGGGGAAAAAAGCGACACCTGCAGAAGGACATGGTGCATGTGAGAAAAATCTGTGCATTCAAGTCGTATCCCTGAAGCTCACTGTTAAATGATCCTGATGTGTCTGTTTATGAGTGAGATGACATGCAGCTGACACTCTGTTGATCAACTGTCTTTCTGGAATGTGTGTGCTTGTGAGGGCGGGTCAAATCTAGAGCTCCTGCGGACGTGACAAGACAGCGCTGATGTGGTGAAAAGCTCTGGGCTTTATTCAGAAAAAAAAACTTTAGCACGATACAGCTGATGCTATACTGTGTCAACCGAAGGCTTTACTAGCACTGATGTTTAGCAACATGTGGACTTGCGGCATGGGGGAGGAAGAATGTAGCCTGGGTAAATTTAAGGCTGCTACAGGGAAGAGTTCCCTTTTGGTAACTGCTGGTGGATGTACAGGTCATGATTTTGCATTTGTTTAAATGACCTGACCCTCCATTTACCAAAACAAAGTCCCTTAACATTGCACTGACTGGCTACTTTTTTTTTGGCTTATGAGCCTGGTGGCCAAAACAGTGGCCTTAAAAGCTTAAGGGGAGCGGAGTCCAAGGAGACCAAAGTTCATTTTTAGGTATACACCTTACCAGTAAGAATACTTGTGACTTCTAAATATATGCAGAACTGAGGATGCTATAATCCTTAAGAGGGTTGAGGCAGCCATCTTGAGCTACTATTGGGAAACAGCTCTCTGTCTAATGGCTGGGATGACCATGAGTGGCCTGACTCCAGCTGTTTGTTCTGGCTGTGCAGGTTAGTCTCTGCAGGCTCAGCGGAGGTGCTCAAGTAAAGGCAGTTCTGTAGACTCCTCACGTGCACTGGGCAGGTCTGGTGTAAGGGGTGTGGTGTCTGAGGATACAGCGACTCCTATTGGATCCAGTGTTGGGCTGACATCAGAGGGCAGGGCGGGGATGGGTGGCTGTGAAGGCTTGAGAAAGTGGAATTATAAGCAGACAGTTAGCAGACAGTTTGCGATCACTGTGAAATTAATTAAATCTGTTGTTACTAGAACAAAAAGTGGCCTTGTAATAGGACAGTTAAGCCTTTAAATTGCATCAGTATTACTGCATTTTATCAATCTTTTGCCAATCCTGGTCCTTTTAGATCAACAGTAACAGTGTTGTAAGCATGAGTCCTAACCTGTGTGCGTATACTCTGTGATGCAGAGCCGTCCCCTTCCATTGCAGCAGGTCCGTTGAATCCCTTCCTCCCAGACAAACTCCATTTACTGTACAGAGCTTCATAGGGCAGCCCGCTGCCCTGACCCAAACTCAGACCCCTTTGAGATGCCCTGTGACTGGGGTTGTCCTGGAGACTACTGGGGCAGAAGCGGTCCGCAGGTGGTAGAGCCACTGAGCCACTAAAAGACAGCTGGGAGCTAGACAGGTTTTGCCCCAAATACCCATGGATGGAAGTGGTACGATGCAAGGAGCTAACCAGCCCTGCATCCATTCTGCCCTCTGATTGGCTAAGAAGGGTAAGTGGGAGGGGCTGGGGATGCAAAGGCCAGGAAGGTCCAACGGGGTTGTCGGTCCCTTCAGAAAGGAAAAAGATAAAAACTCAGAGCCTGCAATGGTCACTGATGTATTGATTGTAGGTGGACTGCCATATGGGACACTAACAGGTCTAAAGGAGCAGGTGTCTTACCTAGTGAGGGCTGTACAGTGGTAGGATGGGGCTGAGGGAAGCTGGGCGCTGTGCTCTGGGGAGGATGCACTGCAGGGTTGTTACTGATGGAGGTAGATCCACCCCCACAGTCTGAATCTTCAATATTACCTCCACTGTTACAACCGGCTCCACAACCCTTCTGTAGTCTGAAGAGAGCAGATAACATACAATATAACCCATAAAACACAAAAACGTTTTAACACTGTCAATACAGAACCATTTTCTTCAGCAATATGTAAGACAGTAAGTCATTTATTCAATCTTTAATGCTGACTTGAGCAATTTGACAAATAGGAACTACATTATCTGTAGTATCAAACTGCCAAGTTCCAAGAGCCAACAAGGATATTGAAAAGGTTTTGAATAATTAAAGGGTTTTAGCCATTTTAAAGGTTTGTATTGTACCTAACTATTTTAAAATGGTAATTTCACTATAATTAATCTATTTCATACTTTACTTATACTTCTAAATTATGAGCAGCTTGGGAAGTTTCACAGCAGCCCCAACAAAATGTTGATAAATAAAAGCAGCATAGTGCAAGTGGGTTTATCCAAGTGTGCCATTTCCAACCTGTCCCAGCTGCTGATGAACCAGGTATAAATGTTGTGGGGACTGATAGGGCCTCCCCAGACTGAGCGCAGCTGAGCATGGGCCCCAGCGTACGAGGTGGTGAGGGGCGACACATAGATGGGGTATCCGATAGGCTGATCACAGGATGAGTTGATCATGTTCCTCAGGGCCTGCTTGGCGTTCTGGATGCTGCCGCGCTCTGGGTTCCGATTCCGCAGGAAGACCAGCTCCTGCTGCTGTCCCGCCCACAGCCCGCGCACACACTCCCTGTTCACCTGCAATGAAGAGTGGAGACTCGTTACAGCAGTCAGAAAAATTACACAATGTTTCTGAGGTGCATTTACACTGTATGTGTATTTATTGTGCATTTAAATTGCACTGATGTGTATTTAAATTGTACTTTTTGGCAAAGTTTAAAAATACATAAAAATAAAAAAATGCAATTTATGCATTTTAGTGCGGAGGCAAAAAACCCAAAAGATTTACTTTATTGTTAATTTATACATAGCTGTTGCTAACAAACATGGTTAAACAGACCGTTGTAAAATGTATTATTTATTAAAATAATTTATATATTTAATAAATATTATTTATTAAAAATGTTTTCAAATTTATTACGTAAAATTAATATTCACGTAAATCTTTTTATTAGTTCCACAACCCCCAGGAAACAGTTTCCAGGTTCCAGCAGCTCTGGCCTCGTCACTAACAAAGACCTAGTCACTGAATTTACCACCTGAGAGATATTACATACCCCTCTGTAATCAACCTTGTTTTTGGAGTTTTCCATTTAATTTACCTAGTTAACTGAGCCGTGGTTGGTTTTACATGTCACTCAAATTATCCCATCTGGCCAGACGGGCAGTATATTGTGTGGCTGTCATATACATGCTAAAAGCCTGTTAAGAGCAGCTGTAATCTGATATGTCTGTGTACACACAGGCTGTAGCAGCAAAGCACCTTGATAACTCTGAAGCTGAGGAAGCGTTTGTTCAGCATGATGATCTTGTATTCGTCACTGCCGTCATCCATGACGTGGCGGAGGGCCAGCAGAGATGGCATGTTTGCCAAGATGGCACTGCGCCACACAGGGTCACCTTCATGAGAGATCAGCATCTTCTCCTCATTAGCTGTGATGGCATCATACAGCACCACTGGATCCTCATACTCATCAGGAGATGTGAAGTGATCCTGCACAGGTCAGAGA